>PVIH01012449.1:0-63510 GCA_004025045.1 Sigmodon hispidus
CACCCAGCCACCCAGCCGCACAGCCGCACAGCCACCACAGTCGCACAGCCACCCAGCCACACAGCTGCACAGCCAGACATAGAATAAGAAGGAAAGAAAAGATATACAGAAATAGAGAAAGGTAAAAGCCCAGAGGCAAAAGGTAGATGGGAAAATTTAAGCTAAGAAAAGCTGGCTAGGGCCTGGAGAGATGGCTCAGCAGTTCAGAGCACTCACTAGCTGCTCTTCCAGAGGACCCTGGTTCAATTCCCAGCACCCACATGGCAGCTCACAACTGTCTGTAACTCCAGTTCCAGGGCATCTGATACCTTCACACCAGTCCACATAAAATAAGAGTAAAATAAATTATGTTTTTAAAAGAAAAACTAGCTAGAGATAAGTCAAACTAAGGCTGGGCATTCATAAGAAAGAATAAGGCTCTGTGTGATTATTTGGGAGCTGAGTGTCAGACCCTTCCCAAAGAGTGAATAGTAAAAAGAAAAATAAGGGGGCTGGAGAGATGGCTCAGTGGTTAAGAACACTGACTGCTCTTCCAGAGGACCCGGGTTCAATTCCCAGCACCCACATGGCAGCTCATAACTGTCTCTAAATCCAGTTCTAGGGGACCCAACACCCATGACGAAACACCAATGTACCTAAAAATAAAATAAAGTTAAATTTTAAAAAAACATAAAAAAATAAAAATACAACTACATATAATAGTATATAAGAGTAGGAAAGTCATTTATTTTCCTCGTGTTTGCCCAATGCTCTCCCAGGCCTCCCAATTGTCTAAGGTGCCTTGTTTCCTGGCTTCTGTGCTAACAGTGGGTGGAAATTACTAAAACTAGTAATCTTTATGACAAAAACAAAACAGAAAAAAAACCCTAGATGTATGTTGTTCTGAAATATCAGTCTCTCTGGACATAGGATTCCGGGCTGATAGTTCTTTTCTTCTTGCATTTGAAAACTATCATCCCATTTCTTTCTGGCCACCATGATTCCTGGTAAGAAATCTCTGTCGCTGGCCTTGTGTTCCCCCGTAGGTAAAACATCTTTTTTTTTCCCCCTGGTGGTCTTCAAGATTTTCTTCCTTAGCTTTCAGTCATGTAATTCTGACGAGTGTCCGCTTTTGTGCCATCCCACTTGAGGTTCCCTTGGCCTCCTAAATCTGGAGGATTGTATTTCTCAGCAGATGCGGAGGTTTTCCACCAGCCTCCCTTTGCACTCTTCTGGTTTTTATTCCTTTCCTTTCTCAGGGGACTCTGCTGACACGAAGATCAGACCTTTGCTGTCCTAAAGATCTCTGAAGCTGTGTCAATTCTGCCTCCTCTGTATCGAAATTTATTGACTGCATTTTAAACTCTTTGGTTCTCTACATAGGTTTATTTGTGGAGCATGACAGTTTCATCTTATGAGATTCCCGGTCTCTTTTAAGCCCTCTGTATCAGCTGACCTTCCCTGCTGTGCCTGGCGGAGTGGTGGGTGGGAACAGAAGCACATTTTTTTCACTTGCCTATGCAGATATGCAGACACTCTGTAGAGTCTCGTTGCGTGTCACTTTAGGGCAGGGTGACATAGTTCCACTGACACCACTGTGGGGGAGCTTCCTTATCCCTCGGTCACATGAAAGCCTCCACTATTCCCACTCCAGAGGGGAGGGACTGGGACAGCTTATAACTGTCACTGCCAGGTCACACAGCTCCACATGGAGGCCTTTGTTTCTGCAGCAGGAAAACCTCATTATTGGCTATAAAAATTTGGGGTGCTTCATGATAGCCTAGCAAGTACAAAAAACTATAGGGTCCCCACCCTAATAAGAGTGGAGATTTATCTACAGATTTTCTTGCTGTGCTTTTTGGTCAGAGTAAGGTGATATTAACTGAAACGTTTGTCTAATGAGGATACCTCTTTCCTGGTACTCAGATTAGAGATGAAGGCCTTCTGTTTCCTGTCTGCTGTCATTCTTGTCTATACTCACAGCACTCACTGCCAGGCTGTTGCTATCTCCAGCTCCACATGCAGTATAGAAGACAGGACAAAAAGTCAGGGATTCCCTCCCACATGTGCTGTTTCCTGGCCTGTGAGCCTTCTCTCTGCCTTTCAGCATCTTCTTGGGTGGGTTCGCATGTTACTTCAGGTGTTATTAGTTGCACTTAGTGGAAGATGTAATGGAAATACAGGGCCATTCTACCTTCCCAGAATCAGCATGTGAGTGTGCATGAACACACACACACAAACACACATCTACCATGAGCACCATTCCTGATCTTCCTTTGAATCAAGTAATTAGTGTCTATTAGATCATGGGTCTGATGGTGCTAGATTGAGTGTGTGTGTGTATGTACGTGCATGCACACATGCAGGCAGCAGTAGTTGTCATTGATGTATAACATTTAATAAACCTCACATATTTCAAATATGCTGAATTTTGACAGTTATACACTCACGAAACTATCAACGTTCAACACAGAGAACATCTTTTCTTCCTCAGTTCTCTCCTTCAGTACTCCCCTTGTCTTGCCAAGCCCCAAATGGCCACATGTTAGTTTGTAATATTGACAAACTGGAGTGGTGGTGCATGCTTTTAGTCAGGAGTTCAAGGCCAGCCCCAACTGTGTAGCAAGGTCAAGGTCTATTTGGGCTCCTGGTGAATTCAATAGCATAGGTGACTATTTCTAAATAATTACGTGGCGTGAACATGAAGGAAGCCAGTCTAAAACTAAAAAGATAAACAATAATTCCATACACGCACATGTATACAATACATATAAACATATGTGTCACAGTATGGCCTATGTGGTATATACATGCACATAGCATATCTCCATATGGAACTGTTTTGTTTCTATACTATCTAAAGCACAGTATTCATAAGCAGTCCTTCTGAGGAACCTTCCCTGAGGGCAGATGAGTGGCTCAGCAGATGAAGGCATTTCCTTGGCAAGTCTCATGGCCTAGGGAGCTCTCTCCCCAGGACCCACAATGCTGTAAACTGTTCTCCCATAAGTGCTGTGGTATGTCTCCCCTCCCCCAACACATACATGTTAAAAAATTAGGCCTTTTCCAGACATGATAGTGCACACCTTTAATCCCAGCACTAGAGAGGCAGAGGCAGGTTTGTCTCTGTGAATTCCAGGCCAGCAAGGGCTACATAGTGATACCCTGTCTCAGAACAAAAGAAAACCATCTCCCCCAAGGCCCACTTTCAGAATCTGAACTCAGAAGTTGCACACCCTAAATGGTCTTTCAAGTCTTGGGGATGGGAGGGAGCTGGATGATGGAGGGTGGTGAGGATGACTAAGGAATACTTCAAAGGAGGGTGTGTCTCAGCCTTGGCCTGATAGCCCTCTGCTTACAAAGCCACCGGCAAGTCTTTTCCTGTCTCAGAAGCCCAGATCTCTCATTTACAATCATGGCTGAGATCAGGGCTGGCTCTGAAACTAGGAATGAGATTGCTAACAGCTCCAGTGCTGGATGGGGAGGATGGTGTCTGCTCACAGGTAGGGTAGGCAATGCCAGTCTCAGCCCATGTCTGCACTGGGCTGGGGGCTGGGCCGACTAGCAGAGTGCTGAGCTAAAGGATTGGATTGTGGGAAACTCTTGGAGCCACTCAGCCCCAGATGCCTTATAGAGGCCTATTGGCCCCACCAGGCTGACCAACTTCATTGTATTATCTTTTCACTGCTGCCTCATTTCCTTTCAGGACCTGAGGGATACTCTCCTTTCTCTCCCCCAGCTCACTTTGGCTGAAAGAGAACCCTAGAGCCAGCACTGGAAAGCAGTACCTGGGTGGTGGGTGAGGCAACAACACCAGCACACCCAGCTTTGTGCCTCTGTTTTCCTCTGAGTTTGTGGGAATGAGCTTCTGTGGCCCAATAAGAAACTGTGCTTGGAGATTCAGGAGAATTCAAGAAGACAAGGACTGGTTTGAGCTCATGGGGTCAGGAGGCCAAGCCATGGTTCACCCTTGGGAGACTTCAGTTTGTCATCTGCAAAGCAGAGGGATATAATGATAACGATAATGATAACAATATGGTGAGGATAGAATTAGGAGAAAAAAAATATATATATATATACAAAGGCCTTGGGATAGGACCCGGTTCCTGTGAGGGATTCCCTCAAAATACTTACTTTATTATTTTTATTTATGTGTAAGTGAATGGCAGGTGTTGTTTACAGGGGCCACAGAATCAGGTCTTTGGCAATAGAGTTACAGGTGCTGTGCACTGTCTAACATGGGTGTTGGGGACTGAACTTGTATCCTTTGCAGGAACAGTCAGTGCTCTTAACCTCTGAGCCATCTCTCCAGTTTGGATTACTTTTTTTTTTTTTTTTTTAAGATTTATTTATTTATTTATTTATTATTTTTTATTTCAAGTGCATTGGTGTTTTGCCTGCATGCATGTCTGTGTAATGGTGTCAGATCCCCTGAAATTAGAGTTACAGACAGCTGTGAGCTGCCCTGTGGGTGCTGGGAACTAAAGTCTGGGCTTCTGCAGGGAAGGAAAAGCTCTTAACTTTTGACTGTGTTCTTAGTTTAGTTTTGTTTGAAACAGAATCTTATTATGTAGCCCTAGTGGTTTTGGAAGGCTTTGAACTTGGGTCAGTTACTTGCCTTTGCTGAGTGCTGGGATTCCAGGTGTGTGCTGAAATGTATTCCTTTCCCTAACAAATGTAATTGCTCCCCGTTTCCTGCCATTTTTATTTTGGGGTGGGGTGAGGGTCGTACCCAGTGAGGGATTCCATGTCGGATTCTGATCAGCTCTGTGTACCGTAGGCAGTCCACACCCAGGGCCTCAGCCAGGCCTTATGCTGGGAGGGCATCAACCCTGGGCTCTTGCAAGTGCCTGAGGACAGGAGGAGGTTCAGACCCAACCCAGCCATGTCTTAGAAGGGACATTCCTGCCATTACAGTTTTGCCAGATTCAAGCAGCGCCCGTTATTTGTCCAGGTTCTTCCTTACTCCTGTTGCTCCCCTCCCCCGCCCCCATCCCTTCCCCTTTTCTTCTTTTAGTACTTGGGCAAGCATCCCCATATCCCAGCCTCTTGATATCTAAAACCAACTTCTCTCCATCCTTCCCTTCCTCTTCTCTCTTCTTTTCCTTCTTCTCGTCCGCCTTTTCCACTTATAATGTCTGTCTTTGTTGTTTGCTCTTGAGACAGAGTCTCTCTGTATAGCCCTGGCTGGCCTGGAACTCACTCTGTAACCCAAGCAGTTCTTAGACTTGTAATAATCCCCCCAATACTAGATGATAGACACTGAGTCACCACACCCAGGTTATTATCGTCATCATAATAATTATTATTTCTTCTTCTTAATTTCTTATTTTATTTTAGTGTGTGTGTGTACCAATGTAACACAGCATATGTGTGGACCGTCAGAAGACAATTATAGGATTTGGTTCTCTTTTTCCTCGTGTGGGTTGGGGATCTTCAGGCTTCGTAGCAAAGCCCCTTTACCCACTGAGCCATGCTCAGACTCAGTTCATTCTACTTGATTTTGTTTCGTTAAAGGATTTTATTTTACTTTTATGTGTCTGTGTGTTTTGCCTGCATGTATGTAAGTGCATCATGTGTGTGCAGTGCTTGAGAAAACCAGAAGAGGGCGCTGGACCTCTGGGAACTGGTCCAAAAGGTGCTGACAACCATCTGTAACTCCAATTTCAAAAGGTTTGCCCACCTCATCTGCCCTCTGTCAGCCCTGGACATGCCTGGAATGCATATGCATACATACATATAGGCAAAACATACATACATGTTTTTTTTTTTTTCTTGAAAACAGTCAGGACACAGGGGAAACAGGGAAGAGTGAAACCGGATGTGGTGGTGATGGCCTATAATCTGCTAATAGGAAGGCTGAGGCAGGCAGGCGGAGTATGAATTTGAGACTCATCTAAGACACATAAAGAACCGAAGACCAGCTTGTGGAATTTAACCCAGGCCATGTCTTTTTTAAAAACTCACTATATAGACCAGACTGGTTCTGAACTGACAGACATCTGCTGCTGCATCTGTCTCATGAAGCCTAGGTTAAAGGTGTGTGCCACCATGCCCAGCCAGACCACGCCCTCGCACTCCCTAGCCTCCTCTTTTAAAGAAAGAACTGAGATGACAGGACAGTGAGAGCACTTGCCATACACAAGGTCCTGATCTAAACTTCAGCACTGCAAGGGGTGAAGCAAGAGGTCAGCAATACTGTACCCTGTCCTCACTCTGGCCTGGTGACAGGTGGGCCATTCAGCAGCCTGAGGTGGATGCTGAAGTTCCCAAAGCAGTGAATTCACCACAGAAACATGGTCTGGCTTCCTCGGCCTTTGTTCAGAATAGGAAGCACCAGTTTCATTTCACACAGAGAAACTCAGGCCCAAGAGTAGAAGAATCTACCCAAAGGGAGATGGCTCAGTCAGTGCCTGCTGTCTGAGCAGGAGGACCTGCGTGGGATCCCCAGAACCCATGTAAAAAAAGGCCAAGCTGTGTAGCAGCACTTGCTTGTAATCCTGGTGCTGGGGACAGGCAGCTCCCTGGGCCTTGCTGGCCAGTCTAGACTGCTCCAAGCAAGTGAGGCACCCTGACTCAACAAACAAGGTTGATAGTGTTCTTGAAGAAACATACCTGAGTTTGATCTCAGGTCTACACATATACTTGCACACATTTACAACACACACACACACAGAGAAAGAGAGAGAGAGAGAGAGAGAGAGAGAGAGAGACAGAGAGAGAGACAGAGACAGAGAGAGAGACAGAGACAGAGAGAGAGACAGAGACAGAGACAGAGAGAGAGACAGAAAGACAGAGAGAGAGAGAGAGAGAAAGACAGAGAGAGAGACACAGAGAGAGAGAACACAGTTGCTCAGAATGGGAACTGGTGATCATGGAGACTGTTTCTGGGGGTCTTAACCTAGAAGTATAGGGGTCCTTGCTCACGTCACCCCCACACATGGGGCCTCCTTATAAGCTCTTTCTTCTCCCTCAACAGTCCAGTTCCACTCTTAGGCAAAGAACAGGCCTGGCAGAGCCACAGCCAAAAGACGATGAAGGATGCCTTGGGGAATCTCCAGCTCCCCAGTTGCCCATCACAGCCACTGGCCTGGTGGATTCTTTTAAGGGAAGCTGGTGAGTGTCTCTGAGATCCCAGGCCCCTCCCGAACAGGCGCACTGACATTCCTGTTCCTCGGCCAGTTAAGATGAAGCCCCTGTGTTTCCGAACCCCAGCTGACAGTGACACAAACCAGCCTCCCCAGGAAACTATACATCAAAGGAGGGGTGGAGAGGAAAGAGGTGGACCCCTAGCTGCTTCTGTTTCCTTCTTTCCTCTGAGGATGCCGGTGGTGGGGGGCCACTTCCTATTTCTGATGGGCCAGGAGAGCAGTCCTCAGGAAGGAGGTACAAGACAACAGCCCACCCCTCCTCCAGCCCACAGCTCTCACAGCGGGTCTCTCAGGTCACTGTCTTGAGCACATGTGGGAGCAGAATGGCAGCTCAGACAAACTGTTCCTGGGACAAGCATGCTCATTGCAGGGAAGAGAGACTCCTTATCTTATCAGATTCCTTATCTTATCAGACTCACTGATTCAATCAATAAACAACCTGTTTATTGGGTTTTTAAGTTAGGTGTTGCGCTGGGTGCTAGTGGTCCATGAACACAGTACATGTTCTTTTGGAATTCATAGTCTAGTGCAAAAACCAAGCCTTGATCTAAGCGCCCACCAGTTTCAGGCAGTAATTTAAGAAGGATGGTATAGAATGAGGCCAGACTTTCTACTAGTGACCCAGGTGACAAGGGAGAGTGTTCTGGTTTGAAGACACAGCACATGCAAAGGCCCTGTGTCACATGCAAGCATAGGACCTTCATAGCATGGGAAGAAGCCAGAGGGAAGCCTGGTGAGCCGGCCACATGGGATTGCGAAGGACACTTTATGGATTAGTCTCCATCTGAAGAGTAATAGATTGCTGACCAAGATGATCCACAGAGAAGAGGAAAATATTCCATTAGCATCTTGTGAAACATCCCTGTCGCTACTTCGAGGGAATATGCAGAGGGGTCTGCATGCAACTGGAGAGTTAGTTAGTCAGAAATGAGGGCAAGCCTTTGGAAAAGAGGTATTGGGCAGGCTGGCTCAGCAGGAAGACCAGCATCCCTGACCATGGAATCTGGCTCCTGGAAGCCAGAGATTTAAAAAGAGGTCAGAACAGCAATGACCTCAAGACTCCACCGCAGTGTTGACTCCCTGCCCCCACCCCAGAGAGCCCTGCTGTAGGCTTTGCAGGTCTGACTGGCCTCTCCAGCCTTCCTCCTTCTTTAAAAGGCAGCTTTGTGAGTATCCAAGCCCCCAGAGGACACCGACACCCACTTCTCCACTCCCCCCATGGTCTTTTTACTTTTGTAAACAACACTACAGTGAGTACTTGTGTGGCTGAATATTTGCACCCACGCATATAGATTGCATATGTTCACACATGTCCTGGGGGGATGTGGCCAAAAGCGAAAGGTCTTTGTTCGTGATGCAGTTTGCCAGACTGCCTTGTAGCCATCTAAGGAGAGGTATCACTGATGAAAGAAACTTCCCAAAGCCTAAGGTCACAGCCCTTGTACCTTTAGTATACATTCCTGGATTATAAAAAGCCCCCACACAAGTTGACCAGAGCCCACTGTGATGTCCCTGGGTCATTTCCATTTATTTGTATTCCCGCTGCTCTGCCATTCACACATACCCTGGTCGGATGGATGAGGGAAAGATGATATGTGTTCAGTTCACAAGTGAGTCTTAAGACCACAGGGATTCAGAAGCGGTGCCTGCAAAGGTCTGTGCCCACCAGTTAACAATTACATTGGGACTTAGAGGGCTGCGGCAGTGTGGTGTGTGTGTGAGATCCTGCTGGGATCTGGTAGAACATGGTAGGACTTGGAGACAGATGAGGAGAAAACAGGGTGTATGCCAGTCTTCTGTAGGAGTACTCTATGGTCAAGAAGCAGGGAACTACCTTTGGGACCTGGTCTGTGGCCATTTTCTGACATGTCACTGCTCATTAACAACAAATCTGGCTATGTACTTTGTGGGGCCTCTGCAAAATCAACGTATGAGACCATTCCATTAAAAGTCATTAGTAATTCTGGGGAGTCAAGGACAGAGCATTAAACCACATAAGGGGGCCTCTAGAAGTGCAAGATGGCATTGGCACGGCTGTCTGCATGTGCCCGAAGCCCACCTTGCCTGGTATGTTCTTTCTCTCCTAGGTCATGGGTCACTCAGTGAATAAGCCAGGGTCCAGCCTGGCCCAGTCCAGCTCTGGCTCACTGCTGCCAGACTGTGGGTAAGGATGATGGAGTGAATAATGGTGGTGTGTACGGTGCGGGGCAGGTAGTAGAAGGAACCAGAGCGGGGCCGGAGACCTAGAAGATGAGTGTGTACAGAACAAGACCGTGTGTGTGTGTGTGTGTGTGTGTGTGTGTGTGTGTGTGTGTGTATGAGAGAGAGAGAGAGAGAGAGAGAGAGAGAGAGAGAGAGAGAGAGAGAGGAGTTGAGACTGACTGATTAGAGGCTCCCTGCAGAGCGGGCACAAGCTGATTTGCACATTTGTTCACCGGGCTCTGGGCTCAGCACTAGAGCAGTGTCCCCACTGGACCTAAGAGAACCAGATACGGAGAGGACAAAGGGGCAGAAGTGCATGTCCTGCTCCCACTCTCTCTCCTCTTCCACCTTTTAAAGGCTCACCAGCCAGGGACGACAGGACGGGGGAGCAGGTGCCTGGGGTGGGTGTAGCCCTGGCCATCAGTGTGGCTGGGGAGTCCCAGGGTGCCCAGTCAACCCATTCCATGGGACCCTCTGCTTCTCCTGCCTTCGTGAGGCATGGCTAAGTCTGGGACAGTGTGTGAGCACAGTGTCCTGGCCTCACAGGGACTTGCCATCTTCTCTGAGGGAGTCAGTCCCAGCTAGCATCCAGAACCAGAGCTGGCACCATAGCCATGGCCCCCAGCTGTGCATCCTTGGCGCCTAGGCCGCTGCTTCTGAAACACTGTGTGGTAGATTTTCCACGCTACCAGGGTGTGCTCATCCATAAAAAAATTAATGATCCCTGCGAATAAAGAGGTACAACAGCAGAGGGAGGCTTTTTAGACAATCAATTAAAAGCCTAGAAGAGAGATTATCTCATTGAAATATCAATTTTTAATAGCTCTGCATCTTTGAGTTTCCTCTAAAAAACTTTGACCATGGCCATTAGCCTGCTTGCTTCTGCCTTTGGCTCCTGCTGCCTTGTCAGAGTGGGCACTCCCCAGAGCTGGGCCCAGAGCTCGCTTGTGCAATAGCTCATCCACCCACCCACCCATCCTGTGCATCAGGTTCAGCTGTGCTGGGGTAACCTGGAGAAGCCAAGAGGAGGGGTCAGAGGTGAGTGAGGGCCCAGGAGATGAGCACCAGCCAAGTGACCATATCGGCAGTCATAGAAGGTGAAACCATCTGGAAAAGAAACAGAAGGGGAGGAGCCATGGAAGACAGGAGAGGGGGTGCCTGGGTGACTGGAGGGGCCAGGGAAACACTTGTCACCTCCTTGTCCTTGGGAAGTGGCATTTGAAATGAGACTACAAGTGTGTGAGGAAGGGAGGAAGACAGGATCCAGGTGGAAAGAATAACATGTCTGGTGGCCATGAGGCAAGAAAGGTTTGGAGTCTTACAGGAGAGAAAAGGCCCGAGGCTGGACCAATGAATGAGAGGTTGTGGGAAACGAGAAACCTGGAAAGGAACACCATAACCATCAGGAGGGGAGTGTGGTACATTCAAATGTCCCGTGAGCCTCTGGAACGGCAGTGTGTACACATCTGCTCTGGAGAGTAGCCCCGGTTCAGGTTGTGCTTCTGAACGGCTAAAACATTCAGGCCTTGACCTGAGTCCTCACCTGTAAAGTGGGAGAGCTACTTTGATTGTCCCCAGGGCTGTCAGGGGTGTGGCGAATGACCAAGGCAGACTGCCCCACCCAGCACCTCCTCCTCTCCTCTGCCCATCTTCTCTTGGCAGCCTCTTCCGTTTATCCCCCAGGGACTTTGGGATCAGATAAGCTCTGTTTGATGAAGGGTTCCCACCAGCCAAGTTCCCAAGCAGATACCACCCCCACCCTCCCACCCCCACCCCCTCACTCCCCACCCCATTCCTCCTGGGCTTTAGTGCCCCAGTCAGCAAAGGAGGCCAGGATCAGTCAAAGCTGATTGCTCTCTGCCTGTACAGTTGCTTTGCTCCATCCCATCATGGAACTAACTACCAGACACCTGAGTAACCATCAGGTTGGGAGCCTGAGATGGCACTTACTGGAGCAGAGTGGGAGGGTCTGGGTGGGGTGGTCTGTCTTTGCCCCTGGACAGGACTCCAACCCCAATATGGACACATACATGCTCCCTTTCTGGACAACCGGCTTCCTACCCAAACAGAACAAAGGTAGAGAAATGACATGCTGCTGAAGGCCCAGTACTGGTCTATTCTCATTTCCCATAGGCTTTCACCAAGGTGGAGATGTGGAAACTGAGGCTCAGGGAGGTGGTACTTCTTGCCTAGTTAGCAGTGTAGGCAATCCTCATCTGCTTGGCTGCTCTCTTCCCAGTTACCTTATTCCCTCTCTGTGTATGTGTGTGCGTGTGTGTGCATGTGTGTGTGTGCATGTATATGCATGTGTGTGTGCATGGAGACCAAAGGTCAACTACATTAGGCATCATCCAATCACTCTCCATATTATTGCTTTGGGACAGCATCTTTCACAGAGTTAAGAGCTCACCGAAAGTAAGCCAGGGGAAGCAAACTAGTGCTTCCTCTACGGATTCTGCATCAGCTCCTGCCTCTGGCTTCCTGCCCTGCTTGATTCCTGTCCTGACTGCCTTTGGTGATAAAGATCAAAATGGAAGTGTAAGCAGAATAAACTCTTTCCTCCCCATTGCTTTGGTTATGGTTTCATCATAGCAATAGTAACTTCAAAACAGTCCCTCCTTTCTTTGCAGTGCTGAGGATGGAGCCCAGGGCCCTGCAGAAGCCAAGCAAGTGCTCTACCATTAAGCTCCATCCTCTTGAGGTACTTGAACGCAGGATCAGGCTATTGGAAGGATCTGTGATTCCCAGGATGGAGCTGCAGGGTCAGGGATAACCTTGCCAGACCTCAGCTTCTATAGGTAATGAAGTTCCTAGCTTGATGTACTAAATGGGAAGATGGAGTGAGGCTTGGGGTGAGAAAGACTCTGCAGGGGACCCAAATCCTAGTGGTGATGGCATCCTTGCCTCGGCTCCCCTCCCCCGCCCCGTGCTTCGTGCCCTCCCCCCTTCACCACCAAGTTAACCTGCAACTACTCAGAATCAGGCTTCAGATTCGCCTGGATCCTAGTCCTGACCCCGTCAATCACTGGCTGGCCCCTCCTCTCTGTGGTTTCGGTTTTTCTATTTTTTTTTTTTTTAAAAAAACTTTATTTATTTATTTGCCTTGGTGTTTGCCTGGAACTGGAACTACAGACAGTTGTGAGCTACCATGTGGGTGCTGGGAATCGAACCCAGGTCCTCTGGAAGAGCAGACGGTGCTCTTAACCACTGAGCCATCTCTCCAGCCCCCTCGGTTTTTCTATTTTCCCACCTCCCAGGCAGTTGAAAAGATTAACATTCAACAGCACAGTGGACAGGAATATGGTTCCAATTCCAAAGCTCCTCTGCTGGGGTGGTCAGGGGTCCTGCTGGCCGAGGTGCAGTTCAGCTAGGGACAGACAGGTAGTTCCCAAGCCCTTGTGAAGCAGCCTGACATCCAGTATCCAGACTGACCTAGTCAAGGATGCTCTGGCCTACAAGGCAAGTTCAGCAGTGGTGTTTGGAAAGTCAGCAGGGGAGGGGTAAAGAGGGACCCCCCAGGCGGCTTGTCTCAACTGTGGCTGAGTGCCAGGGTGCTAAAGATACTCGGAGCACATGCTCTAGGCAAGAGTGCTCCTCAGTGTCAGACACCCATGGCTAGTTCTTGGGTGGGGAGAGAAACCTGTATGTGGGAACCAGAGGCTTCTGTTTATAGCCTTCCATGCCCCTCCTTTTGGAGGACTAGGCACCACAGAGATTACCCAGTGTGTGTGTGTGTGTGTGTGGGGCACACTATGGACTGGAGAAGGGCTGGAAGGCCTTTATAGGGAGGAGCTCCCCCTCCTTGAGAGGCACCTGCCTGGGGCCAGGGAGGCAACTGGCATCTCCCAGCCCTGCAATTAGTAGATAAAGTCAGCAGTCTTCTGCTGAGGATGGCAGGGGCAGCCAGCTGAGCTGCAGCTGGCTTCTGAGTGCTCCCACCCGATGCCTCAGAAGCGTTGGTGGAAATGGCTGTCAGCCCCCTAGGTGGACAAGGCAGTAGGGTCTTGGGCGGCTGTGCAGGGCAGTGGAAGAAGACAGAACATGGGTGGTGGTCCCATAGGAGGTGGGCTTGGCCAGCCCATGGCTGTGCTCCTTTTTATACAGAGAAACAAAAGATGATCATGAGCCAGATGTCATGTAAATCTGGAGGGCTCCAGGGAGAACTGTTTCTGGAGAGACAAGGCCTGATAAAGTCTCCTTGGGTTAATGATCTTGGCTAGAGAGCAAGGGCAGAGTCTGGGGTCCGCAGCCCTCAATCACAATGCAGGAGGAGGAGCCAGACCTGGGATGTAAGCCCAGCCTGTCTGGAAACTCCAAGGTGTAGGATGAGAGGCATTGAGGGTCTGGGTGGCTACTGCCCTGAGTCCCTGGGCTGCCCGCTCTTTCCAGAAGATTTGGATGCCCTAGCTGGGGTGGCGGGGATCTGGCTTCAGCCTTCTATATCACCTGGCCCTCCACTCATCTATAACACCTCTCCCCCAGCCTTCAAGATAGAGTCTCATATGTGTGTAGCTTTGGCTAGTCTGGGACTCACTATGTAAACCAGGCTTGCCTTGATCTCTCAGAAGCCTACCTGCCTCTGCTTCTGAGTGCTGGGATTAAAGGCAGGCGAGCAACACTACCCCCAGTTTATCTTAACTTTCTCTATCCCTCAGCCATTTCTTTCTCCCATTATCTCAGGACACTGCTGCTGGCTAGCTGAGGAGCAGACAAACAACCATTCACACTAAAAGAGCAATGGGTAGGCTGAGGTTGTGGAGGGCTGTCGGGGAGGGTGATTCTGGGTAGTGGTGGGGCTTCAGCCAGGGCTGGCGAGGGCAGATATGCAGAGACGTGGGCGAAACCATCGGTTCCCTGTCTTGGATGGGCAGGCTCAGCATTCAAACTGCCTGGATCGGGATGGGACCATGACTACTCAGCTGTGTAGCTGTAAGTCCCCGGATCTTGGCATAAATGGTTTGGTGACAGTGGTTAACTGTCTCACTGGCTGATGGGAAAGACTGGAGAACTGTCTGTGAAACACAACACGGCAGTCACCTTCCCAGTGCCCAAGCCTGTAAGTGACATGAGCACTTGGTATGGCTGTCCCTCACACTCTCTGTCTTCTGTCTCCCCCCCCACACTGTTGGAAAGGGACCCTGCTCTCAAATGCCTCCTCAAGTAGGCACAAGATAAAGCTGCAGGGGCTGGTGGGAACTGGGGTGCAGAATGCCTCTCATCTCCTGGGAGCTGAGGCTGTGTGGTCAGAGGTGCTGACGGCCCAGGAGAGGGAAACCCACATTTGGACGGGCAAACTTCCCATGACTAATATTAGCAATACATTAAAGATTTTCCTTAAGGCACCATGTGAGCCAAAGCTAATGCTTCTGTGGGCCATGACCTCTAGGTGACTTTCTCTGAAAGTAGCAGTGACCCATGGAAGGGCTGTGAGCAGGGCCCAGCCCCCATACTCCGCATCTCCCCACCCCCTCATGCTCTGAGGCTTTCCTTTCCCAGGCCCGATCCTCCACTCACTGCAAACAGTCTGGTGGGGAGATAGGCACTGTGAGGAGGCTCCTGCTCCACACTATCTCTCTGGAGGTGCCAGGGAGTCTGGGGGAGCCAGGGCTCTGCTCTGTGTCTGGAAATAGCAGCTGCCATTGACGGCCTGGCTTCTAGCTCCTGGGGGTCAAAGGGCAGCACTCTCAGACTTTCCTTGGGCCCATTTCCTGTTTGAGAGAGGAAGAAGAAAGATCCCTGGCAGGAGAGGGCCTTTTCCTGTTGGGCTGGCTCCTGGGGACAATTTTCCAGGAGTGTGTGTGGTGGGGGCCCAGGAGGGGGCCTGTGACACCCCACCAACACCATCAGTTAGACCTGGTGAGGACAATGACTCAGGCTCTGAGCTCTAGCTCCCAGCTGGGTCCCTTAGCAACCTCATCCCTTCCTTGGTCCCCAGGGCTCACAGCACCTCTGGATTCCAGCAGTGTGACCTCCAGGCACCTTCTTGACCTGATCACAGAGATAAAATGTTTACTGCAGAGAACAGAGAGCCTTTTTATGAGCTCAGTTTAACTTCTCTTTGTGCTAGGCTGAACCCTAGCCCTCCTTTCTGCACACCTGAGTACAGGATGCTCACCAGCAGCCTATGGGAGCAACCCTGACATCACAAGAGCCCGTCAGGAAGGCAGGATTCCTGAATTCCCTCTGACTTTAGGATATTTAAGTGTCTGTTGTGACTCCAATACCATTTCCTTCAAATTCTATATAAATCTGCTAATTAAGTTGGGAAACTAGATATCAAAAATAAAATCAGCATCTGGGTGTGGTGGTACATGCCTATAACCCTAGCACTGAGGGAGGGAGGCTGGGCTCAAGGGTAGTCTGGGCCCCACAGTTTCATGCTAGCCAGACTTTACCTCCACTAAACAACCAGAAAGAAGGGTTTCTTATTTCCCCTGAGTAAATCTGTGAATCACCTAAGCCTGCAGCAACCAGCTCTTCACCCTGCTGGCAAATCCTCGTGCCCAAAGTAGACCTCCAAGAATTTTAACATAGCATTTAGTTACAAAATTTATTATTACTATTATTATTAGTGTGTATACATCTGTAGAGCTTAGAGTATGCTTTTTTCCCTTTTGGTTTTTCAAGACAGAGTTTCTCTATGTACCCATCTGTCCTGGAACTAGCTCTGTAGGCTGGCCTCGAACTCACAGAGATCCCGCCTGTCTTTGCCTCCTGGGTGCTGGGAGGCCTCACCACTCTGCTGAGGTCAGGGGATTTTATGGAGTTCATTGTCTCTTCCATCTTTATGTGGGATCTCAGGACAGAGCCCAGCATGTCAGGCTTTCCAGGACAAGTGCTTTACCCAGTGATCCAAGGAACATGAATCAAGAGATGGGAAACCTGAGGCTCACAGAGGGCAAGGGATGTCCCTGAGGTTGCAGTCAAGAAAGGGAAGAGCAGAGGTCCTGAAACTGAGGCCTCTTCCTTTCCAGATCAGACGGGCACCACATTTCCTTCGCTTCCTGGACACCATCCCTTAGCCGCTCATTTATCCCAACAATCCTGGACTCTAGTTCAATGTTAGGTGCAGGCAAAGCTGACCCACCATGCCTCCTTCTCAAGCCTCCTGCGATTTCAGGACTCTGCCCCGAGAGCTTAAACTCTATTTATTACAAAAGTCTGAGTTCATGGTATCTTATCATGAATAGCCCCTGCCAGACCACCCAGCCTCCCTCAACATGTTCCATCCTGGCATAAAGTTCTATGCAGGTGGGGTTTTAAGAACTGAGCACTGGGCTGTCCTGTGCTTATAAAATCCAGTGGTCTAAGCAACCCTGGGCATATATACAATATACATCTCCAATAGGCTCCCCATCAGTGGGTATGAGTCGGTGAGATTGCTGCCTTCCTGGGAGAGGAGGGAGCGGTCAGCCGCAGAGATGGGACCAAGTGAGTGCAGAGACCATGGACAGCTGCACAATTTGAGTGGATGCTTAGCTGGGCATCTGTGGCTTTGGGCCAGTCCTGTTCTCTGCCCTGGATGTTCTAGGCCACCTGGATTTGCAGGTCCTCATCTTCATCTAGGTCACTGGCTCCATCTCCGGCTTCCTCGGTGCCAAATCGGGAACTCCGGATCTTCCCAAAAAGGGGGGCATTTTGCTGCTGCCTTCGGAGCCTGAGGGATGGGGATGACAGGTCAGAGCTGCAATCACAGTGTACTCGTGCTGCTAGTGGCTACAGCCTTTCCGGTTTCGATGCAGCTCATATGAGGAAGCACTATACTCACTCGGATTTATACACAAGGAGACTGAAGCACAGGACGTTAAATGACTTGCCTAGGTCACTCGGACAGGAGACAGCGGGGTTGTCTTCTGAGCTGCAGTGCCAGAGCTAGTGTAGATGGTGGACTTAGGTGACTGAGATGGGGTTGGTCCCTCATGGGGATCCAAGAGACCAAGGATTAAGGTGTGGAGTACACTGTGTTCCTGGAGTCTGCTTAGCCCTGGTTCCTCACATTACAAAGACCTCCCTGTGGTGTGATGAGACACTGAACTCATTGAACTCTCCCACATTTTTTTTTTTTAAAAAAAAACCAGGGATGTCTGTTGAAATAAAACATTGAGTGTGACAGATGCTCCCGCAAAAAAAAAAAAAATAAATAAAATAAAAATAAAATCCAAAGGCAAAATGTGCTAAACAAACTTTACCCATGCAAGGAGGAGGAGGAGGGGGGGGTGAGGAGGAGAGGAAGAAATGCACTGCCCCCAACAAGGCAGTAGCTCCATGCATCTTACTGGAAGGCATGAATTATTAACGAGGTAGGGAGGGGCGAGAGTGCGGCTCCATTACTGCACAGTGATTTAGTGCACTGTCCCGGAACATTAAAGCAAAAAAAGTTACAAACTAAAATGAGGCAGCAATCCTGGGTGGCCCTGTCCGCCCTCGACAGAGGTGCTGGGGAGGCTGAGCAGAGCCAGTCTGCCCATTTTGGGAGTTTATGGCTCCCCAGGAATGTGGCTGAGACTTCTGGAAAGCCCCAGGCTGAGTGAGTAGCCTGTTGCGGGTGTGTGTGTGTGTGTGTGTGTGTGTGTGTGTGTGTGTGTGTCTGGACATTCAGTAAGCCTGACTAGCTCAGTGCCTGGGCTCTGTATAGTCACTCCAGGCTATAGGGAAACTGAGACTCGGTTGATTATGTCACATAACTGTGACACTTGGCACCAAAGCATCTCCCAACCGCAAGTTCTCAGCACACAGGAGCAGTAAGTAGATGCTCAATAAACCCACTGCCAAAAACCAGGAGATCCCACCAGGTCAGTCACTTTTGGGCAGTCACGGAAGGGTTTCCTTTCTTTGTCTTCCAGTCCTGAGGGGAAGGATCACCCCCTTCTTTGCCTTATAGCAGGCTCTTGACATAGTATCTATCTAGCCCACACCTAAGCCCCCTTTTGGGAGAGGGAATGAGAATGGCCGATAGTGTAAATAGTGACTTAGTATTGGCTGGTCCAGAAGCTTCCCCCACAATTCTCATGCAGCCCAGGCTAGCCTCCAATTCCCTGTGTATTGAGGATGACCTTGAATTTCTGATTTGCCTCAACCTCTTAAGTGCTGGCACCACACCCATGCAATTCCATGTTCAGTTTATGTGATGCTGGGAATCAAATCCAGATGTAGAATATTTGCAGCAAGCTACTAAGCTATATCCACAGCCAGGTGCAAATGACGTCACAGCATCTGTTGGTTCAGGTGCTTTTTAAAGATTCAACAAGCTCTCTTCACTTCCTCAGCAATGGATCTCCATTTTACAGAGGGGAGCGCTGATCCATCAGGGTTCTGTCTCCCAAGGTCACCCAGCCTTCCCCTACCCAAGAATTCTATCAAGGACTCAGGTCCCTCCACCCACAGGAAAGAAGGCAGGGATGGGTGTGGCCACACTTCCCAGCTGTGACTGGGGAGGGCTCTGCCTGAAGTGCTTTGTCTCAGGTGGTCATGGAGGTGGGAAATGAAGGAGGAGGTAGGATTTAGAGTGTTGGGACAGTGGGGTGTGGACAGGAGAGGTGGCCGTGAGCACCTCTCCACTTCCTTCAGGGACTGAGGGTCCCTACTACAGCTGAAGACTTGGTCTGTCACTCTCTGCCATTCCCTGACCCTCATCTTTTCCTATGCTTATGACCCCGGGGTAACTCATCCCCAAGACCCTGGGGGATGATGCTGCTTCTTGCCAAGGACTCCCAGCATCATTGGTCCTACCCAGAGCCCAGCCTCCTTGGCAGCCCTCCATGGACTCACACCCAAAGGAGACAATTCCAAAGCCTACAACTGGGCTGTCTTCCTGCAGCCACTCCCCACCAGCTTCCTGGCCCTGGCCCTTCCTGTTCAGAGGGGACAGGATTCTGGCCCCAGGACCTCTTCCTTGTTGGTCTTCCCCTCTGGCTTTCTCTCTAGAGCCGCCCCCCCAGCAGAGCACCCCCCCCCCAGCAGAACACCCCTGCCCACCTGGATTGTAGGTGTTCCAGCTGCACCTGTAGGTTCTCGCTCTGCTCCGTCTGCTCATCCAGTGACCGCTGCAGCTTCCGTGCCTGGTTGTGGGCCTCATCCAGCTGAGACAAGCAGGATCGAGAACAGGAGGGTCAGCCTGGCTCAGCCACGTCCCCTGTTCGCTCTGGAACTGTGCTCAGTTTCCAGCTCTTGCTCCTAAGGCTTTCGTTCTGTTCTCCATCGTTGCAGGCCACCAGCCTCCAAACCTACCCAGCATGCATCAAATCTACTTAGCATACCCACCTACTCAACTGTGCGGCCACATAGCCTTTTACCCATACTCACCTGCGTCTCTCATCAGATGCCCCTCACTCCCTGTCTACTCACCCACCCAGTCATCAGTCTGTTGTACACCCATCATCCTGATGCTCGCACTCATTCATCCACTTCGCTGTCCATCCATCCGTCCGTCTAATCCTCTGTGCATGTGGAATTCTCTTACCTCCTACCTAACCATCTACACCTCCGTGCACCTCACTTGCTCATTCACCTCATCCGCTTTCCTCCTCTTCCATCTGCCCTCACCTGCTCTCTGTGCCCACCCCCTGCCCAGGCCTGCTGGTACTTACCTCATCCTCAGCCTGGGCCAGCTCTTTCTTGAGCTCCTCCACCCGCAGCCGCAACTTCTTTACCTCCGTCTCGTGCTGCTCCACACGCCGATTGGCATGTGCCAGCTCCGCCACCTTCTCCTGAAACTGCTTCTTAAGCTTGCCATGCGTGTGCTTCAGATCTGCCAGCTCCTACAGGGGTGGAAATGCTCGGGTCACATGCTCAGCCAGAGAGGACCATGGGGCAGCCAGTCAGGAGGCCTGGCATCTCCTCTACAGGACTGTCACTTGCTGTTCAGTGGTAAGGCTTAGTGATGGACTGGGGGGTGGCAGGGCCACCTAGCGAGGTGAGAAGACCGGGTGGGTGATTCAGTGGCTCCACTTGGATGTATAACTGCAATGAGCCCGGTGTCCGGGGGCTGTGGACCTTCATGAAGGTCAGGATCTGGGGAAGCAATGAGGATTGCAGACTTGGTGACGAGCACGCGGTGTTAAACTTCTCGGTCTAGGCATGAGCTAGACTGTGGAGGGAGGGAGGGAGTGAGTGCACAGGAAGAGAGAGGTTGAAGTGGGACAGGCAGGAAAAGGAGATGAGATGGCCACTCTACTCTGGGGTGTTTCGGGTCCCGTCTTGGGGGGGGAGCCTTGTTTTTACTTTCTCCTCCCCAGCTCCTGCAGGCTCCGGCTGGCCATCATCCCTTGCAGCCCTGGGAACTGCAGTGTTCGCCAGCCTCTGTCTTACCAGCCTTCCACCTAGCAGCTGCCCATCCTACATCTGCCTATGGCTCGCCCAGCCCAGCCCAAGGTTCCTGCTTCCTCTACCTGGGGCTTCTTGTCACACCTATCCAGTCATGTCTTCTCTGACTTACCAGGTCTCATTCTACCCTCTGCAAAGTCAGTTTATCCCAGTTAATGTCTGCTTTCCCTGGAGGCCTCAGCTCAAAGTCACTGCCCCCCCCCACCTCCCCAGGTTAGGACTAGGCCTAACCACATGTGATGGAGAGAGCAATCTGTCCCTCTAAACCATCAGGTTCATGGGCTAGGTAGACACACCTGCCTGTTCAACGCTGTTACTATCACACAGTAGATGCTCACTACACGTAGCAACTATAATTACCAACTGCTTTAGCTTACAGTTGTTGTTTAATAAATGCAATTATAGGTCAAGTATCTTTTAGCTGAAGTGCCTAGGCTCAAAAGTATTTTGGTTTTCATTTTTTTCTTTAATGGAGTCTCATATAGCCCAGGCTGGCACTGAATTCTCTTTGTAGGCAAGGATGACTTTGAACTTCTGATGCTCCCACCTCTACATCCTGGGCTCTGGAACACAGTATAAGACATTACACTATGTTACAGGGTGCTGGGGATGGGACCCAGGGCTCTGTGCATGCTTGGAAACTTTATCTTTAGCCTAGATTCCAGAATTTTTGGGCTTTTGAGGTATTCACTTACACATCATAAGATCTCCTGAGGACAAGACCTGGGTCTAAACTTAGAATCCATTAGTTTCATTATGTCATTAGGGCCTGACTGCAATTTTCGTTAGCATTTTTATTGCCCTCACATTTTGCCTGGGACCCAACACATCTAAGTGTGAAATTTTCTGCTCTTTTGAGGCATTGTGTTGATGCTCACAGTTGGGGGTTTGGGAGCCTTTTGGATGTGTGGTTTGGGGACGGAGAAGGCTCAGCCTAGACTGTAGCTATCCACATGCAGGACATCCAGTCATCAGCTCTTCCCCACCTTGTTCTTCTCGAAGAGAGCGGCCTGGCTGGCCCTCAGGTCACAGTCCAGGGCGCTGGCATTCTGCCGCCGTCTGCGGGCCAGCGCCTCCTCCAGGTCTCCAACCTGTGCACGGAGCTTCTTGTTCTCCCTCTCCAGGCCCAGCTTCTCAGTCTCCAGGCGCTCTCTGCGGCCCCATTCGGCTGCATTCTCTGCCTGAAGCCTTTCCATCTGCAACAGTGAGGGATGCAGTGAGACTCCTGGGGGACAGAGGTGGAGAGACAAGCTATACTCCCCCAATCCTGAAGCCAAAAATGGCATCAGGAAGCAGATCCAGCTGCAGCAGCTATAATTATGTTGCGCTTTTTTTTTTTCGTGGTGTTCAGGATGTGGGGGCGCTTCTGGGTTTTGTGTGGGAAAGGGGGAGCCTCCTGTAGGCTCAGCCCAGGAGTGTGGCTGGCCCCTCACAGCACAGCACAGCACAGCACAGCACAGGCTTCTGTCTTTTTCCCTATGATTGCTCAACAGATCCCCTGAAACCCTGAGACCCAGGCACTGGCTCCCCTCCTGCCAGTCACTCACCTCACCCCTCAACTCAGCCATCTTTCGATCCATGCTAGAACGCGCCCCCAGCTCATCCTCCAGGTCTTCAGACATTCGGCCCAATTCGTCCTGATGTGTTTCCTTTAGGATACTGAGCTGCAAAGACATCGCTCAGCCTGGTCATGAGGACCACCAGGATATATCCCAGAGGCAGTGCTGGAGGTGACCAGCCAACGTAATGGGGCCCTGGGGACCCAGAGTAGGCTGAATCTGGCCGCACTGTGCTTTAGATGTCTGTCACCTCCTACCTCATCACAGTATGGCCTTTTGGTGCCTGCACTTGACTGCTCGCTGTCCACCATGGGAATCAAGAGTGAACTTTATCAAAGTCAACTCAACCCTTCACCCACCCCCCTCTGAGGGTTTCTTGGTGCCTCTAGATAGAACCCAACTCCTCACAAAGTTCTCACAAAGTCCTGCACTGTGATGCTCCTGTTCGCTCCTCCCATCCACCAGGCCTCTTCCCACCGCCCACAAGACTACAAGCCCAGAGGGCAGAGAACTAGCCTGCCTTACCCGAGGCTCTCAACACACACTGGTGGCCTAAACACCAGTGGACATGTGGAGACATAAGGGCTGCTGTGGGCACTTCTCCAAGCTGCTGCTCACAGAAGCACACAGTGAGCCTCTAAGACAATACTGTGGAAGGAAGCCAGGAACAAGAGGATTTTCTGCTCAGCTGTACATTGTGGTCCATTAGTGTCTTTCCGGCAACTATACTTGCAAGTCTGACTAGTCTGGTCAGGTCCCTGGACCCCAAAAGAAGGGAGATTCAAGAGGCAGAGAGGATCCTGGGACTCTTAGGAGCTTGAAAAGATTTTCAGGGAAGACCAAACAAATCTGGACAATTTTCCTATACCAGTTTCTAGTCTTTGACCTCGGTGACCCCAGAGAATCCCGCAAGGCATTCCCAGGATGGCTGTGCCCCCTGGTGGCCATACCCAATATGTACAAGAGGCAGAAACCACAGCCACCTCTCAATCTTACTTGCCTCAGAAAGTGAGGACACAGTTCCTTTGACTGAATGAGGTGAGGCTTCAGTTTCACTTGACATGCATTAGATAAATGTCACATCTGACACCTCCATTCTGGTCACAAACCCTCTGAAATTTATGCTCTCAATCCTACCTGACAGGATTCTCTGCCACACTAGCCTTCTCTGTGTCCAGCAGACACCAGATGTCTGCCTATTCCAGGACTGCTGCAGGGCACCCAGATCCCCTATCTTCTCAAGAATGCCTCCATCTAGCCCGTTTAGATCTCGATTGAAATAGCATCTTGCTGGGGGCTGGAGAGATGGCTCAGTGGTTAAGAGCACCGTCTGCTCTTCCAGAGGACCCGGGTTCGATTCCCAGCACCCACATGGCAGCTAACAACTGTCTGTAGTTCCAGTTCCAGGCAAACACCAAGGAAATAGCATCTTGCGAGGAGTGGGACAGGGATGCTGAGACAGGGTCTCACTCTGTATCTAAACTGGCCTTGAATTTAAGGCAATCCTCCTGTCTCAGCATCCCAAGTGCTGGGATTACAGGTACAACCTGTCACACCGGCTCGGATGTCATCTTATAAAGACCCTCCTCGGTCTATCACACCCTCTCTCATGCTGCTTTTTTTTTTTTTTTTTTTTTTTTTTTTTTTTTTTTTTTTTTTTTTTTTTTTTTTTTTTTTTTTTTTTTTTTTTTTTTTTTTTTTTTTTTTTTTTTTTTTTTTTTTTTTGAGATGGGGTTTCTCTGTCTGTCTGGCATCAGGCTGTCCTCGAACTCAGAGATCCGCCTGCCACCTCTGCCTCTTAAGCACTGTGATTAAAGTGTGTGTCACCACTGCCTGGCTCTTCATGCTCTTCTGAGGTCCCCTCAACACACAGACCTCACCTGCTAGGCTATTATCATCTGCCAGAAGGTGCCCAAGGCTGGACCTCCCCAGCTTGTGGCTGCCCGCCCCTCCAGCCTCACCTGTTTGAGCATCTCCTGCTTGGTCTTACTCAGTTCCTCATATTTGATCTTCCATTGGCTAAGCTCCCCCTCCAGCTTCTCGATGTTTCTGCTCAGAGCCAGTTTGTCCCTGCGGAGGGGACAGGTGAGCACACAGGCTTTATTAGGCTCCTTTTGTTTTGACTTCTTATTTCAAGGGGGGGGGTACTAGCTCTACTTTAAAAACACAGAATAAGGGGTGGAGAGGACTCAGAGGTAAAAGTACTTGCTGCTCTTACGGAAGACCCAGGTTTGGTTCCCAGCATCCAGAATGGCAGTTTATAACCACCTGTAATTACAGTTCCGGGGATCCGACACCCTCTTCTGGGCCCCATAGGCACCAGCTACTCACACGGAACACATACATACAAATCACTCACACACAATGTTGTTTGAGACAGGGTTTCTCTGTTTAGCCCTGGCTGTTCTAGAACTCACAGAGATCTGCCTGCCTCTGTCTCTCTCGTGCTAGGATTAAAGGTATGTGCTGCCACCTCTTGGTCAAGAAGGCACACATAAAATAAATTTTAAAAAAAACCTCTATTAAAAATGAAAATGACACGGTAGTGGGTTCACTGATCTAAAATCTTAGATTCTGGGGTTGAAGCTTTAGCTCAGTGGTAGAGCACTTGCCTAGGATAAAGTCCAGGGTTCAGTGGGTTGAGGCAGGGAAGAGGGTGATGACAGAAAAGACAAAACGAAAAAACCCCAAAACCCACCAAACCAGCCAACCAGCCAATCAAACAAACAAACACCCCAAGGTAAGTAAACATCTGAGCTCTGTCTGTCCCAAAGGCTTTCACGTGAATATGGTTCCGGGGTGCCCAGCTCCACACCCACCTCCCCCCAGGACTCACTCTCTTTCCTTGAGCAGCACTTTCTGGGATTCATCCAGCCGTAGCCTCAGGGCGGTCATCTTGCAGACATCCTCTTCCGAAGTGGCTGGGTCCTCCCAGGGCAGGCGGTTGCGATCCTGGCGGCCTGTGCTGGCCCGAGAGCCCGCAGCTGCCACACTGCAGGCATCCCAGCAGCCCTCAGGCTCCTCTGGTCTGCTCTTCAGAAGGCTCTCGACCAGGTCCAGCTCCTGTGGGGACCAAGGTAGGGACTGCACCTGCCCAGGGCCTCACCCTGGCCACCATCCTCATGGCCTTCCTTCTCAGGCCCTGCCTGCTTTGGAATGAGTGTGCTAAGTGACACATGCCTCTGGGCCCTGGTTTCTTTAGCTGCTTACTTCATTCTCTTCCTCTGGGCCTCTCCCTTCACATCCCGAAGTACACTGCCAGCCACCAGGCTTTCCTTTATCCTGGGAGGGCCCCTTGTCACCCCAAGTATGCAAACACGGGGTGAACTAGTTGGAATAGGTGCTGAAGGTCAGCGGCAAACATGGGCAAAGGGGGTTGGTGGCTCTGAGGACTTGTGGAGGGCTCACCTCCCAGCCTTCTGACCTCGTACGGTCCTGGTGGGGCACTCTGGATGTCTCCTGGGACAGATGGGAATACCACAAAGGAGGATCACATAACAGAGTGCCTGGGCTGCTGTGCACACTCACACTGCAGACCTGAGACTCCCTAAACTGTCCCTGGAGACTCTAGGGCAGAGATGACAACCAAACCAGAGGGCAAGAAGAGCAGGGGCCTGCTACCTAAGCTAGAGAAGGTCTCCAAATACCTAGCCACAAGGGAGGCCTAGGCCAGAGAGGAGGGTGTCAGCTAAAGTCTCATTCCTGGGATCTGGTCTCCTGGAGACCAAAGCCCAGACCCTGCCTGTGTGGTGGCCTGCCCTCACAGCATGTCCCAGCCATATTGCAGGAACAAACCCACTAGCTGGAGTAGAACATGGACCTTGGTTCTAAACCTCGATAATGGGTACAGTTACACACACACACACACACACACACACACACACACACACACACACACACACAGCTTTTGCAATGCTCATCAGCTACTATGGATTCTGGCACTTCCCACAGCTCATCTATATGCTTCCTCTCAGTCTCAGCTTGTTTCTGATGCTCCTCCCAAGGGCCTGGCTCCGGGATCAGAGGGCCAGCTCTACCACTAATCTAAGGCAAGCCCATGGATCTCTCCTGTGCTTGGTGAGAAAGATTCTTTGACTTTGATGACTTCACTGCCATGTGGGGCTGACAGACACCTTTCTAGCTTTTTTTTACTGCTCCCTCCCAGCTGTGCCCCAAGCAAGGCTGGCCCAAATGCCTGCCATGTAGCTGGGCGCACCTGGCTACCAGGCGGCCTCTCGGCCCCGATGTCACGCACGGGCTCATGCTCTCGCTCAGGTTCCGGGCTGTCGAGTGTCTTCTCCACCGTGCCATGCGCTCCCCGCAGCCGGGCCAGCTCGCGGCCGCGCGCCTCGCACTCGCCCTGCGCCTCCTGGCGCTCTCGGCGTGCACCAGCCAACTCCTTGGTGAGTGTGTCCAGGCGCTGGCGCAGCTGGCGCACCTCCTCGCGCGCACGGTTGCGCTCGGCTCGCACCTTGCTCCACTTCTCTCGCCAGTTCGCCGTGCAGTCCGACCACCAGCGCATTGTTTTCTCCATCTGCGCGGCTCGCGCGCGCGCCTCCTCCAGCTCCCGCAGCCGCAGCTCCTCGCGACTCTCCCAGTCGCCGTCGGCCAGCAGGGCAGGAGCGGGCAAGGGTAGCGCGGGTGGCGGCCCCGGTGACGGCGTGCCGCTGGGCGGCGTGGGTGGCAGCGAGTCGGCCGGGCCCATGCGATCCGGGGACGGGCTGCCCAGGATTGTAAGCAGGCTGCTCTTGGACAGCTGCGGGGACTCGGCCAGCCGCGGGCTGGGGCCGTGGCTCATAGTGAGGCTGGGCTGGCCCTAGGTGCGAACTCGCCTAGGTTCAAGGACAATGACGAGGACGAGACCTACATGATACCACGTGTGTGATGGATGCGGCGACCCACTACTCTCTAGGATACCCGTCTGGAATGCCTCTTCAGACCTGCGAGAGAACACAACCATTATTGGGTTGTGAGCACCCCCCACAGTCACCAGATCAGCCCTGTGCATCCTCTAGGGATGAAGAGGGGCAGTACTGGCAGAAACAGAAGGAGGGAGGTGTGTACCAGGGTGGCCTCAAGGAGGCCAGCAGGAGGCCTTCAGCTTCCCTGGCTCCAACGCCCCTCATTCCTTCAAGGTGGCTGATGGAATCCTTGACCTGTGTGTCTGAACTTCATGTAAGCCACAGGTCCTTTCTGGGCTTCTGCTTCTCCACCTGTACAGGGTGAGGAAGCCCAGGACACACCTTCATGGAGTGTGCTTCATGTTCACCTGGACCCTTGCTTGATTAACAATTAGCAGTTTGATGAACCGGGGTGTTCAGCAGGTGTACGGCAGAGATTTCAGGAGTGCATGTTTGGGGCTTGTGAGTATTTAAGTAACCTTTGAGCAGCCTTAAGTCTCCCAGTTCCTCTATGGAAAGCCATTAACAAGCCCTCCGCCACTGAGCTATGCGCCCAAGCCCGTGTCACCCTCCTTCCTTAAAGTTCCATACATATCTCAACCCCCAAGACACTGTGTGGACAGTCACCAGACAGCCACAGGACCCAAGCTCTAGCTCCTGACAGGCAGTGTGCTCTTTCTGACTCAGTGTCTCGGCCTGTGTGATGAGTTTGTAGCACTGGCGCCCACAAGCATCTAGACATTTCTGCACACACAGCCACATTTGGAAACATACGAGCAACCCAGAGATAAACATGCACAAAACAGAGATAAATGACACATAACAGTCAGAGATGGGCCTATGAGCACACAGCTATACAAACAGATACACTTTTATACTTGCACCAGGATACTAATGGGCCCCCAAACGTGCACTCCTAAGAGAACTCTGAACACACACACACACTCCTTCCCCATTTTCCTGGCCCAGCTCCATCAGAACAGCCCTAAGAGAAACAATACGAGCATCTGCAGCAGCAAGGAGAGGAGGGGGGTTGGCAGGAAGCCCAAGTACTAGCCCTGAAGTTTGGTCTTCCCACAGTAGAAGTGTGTCGGTGGGGGCTGCTGCCACATCTACTGCCTCAGAGCTGCCAGGCCTGGCATAGGGCTCTGCTTGGCTTAGAGAGGAATCTAACTGGATCGTTCTAGAAATTCTAAGCCCATGGTACAGGAGCAGAGCAGACATACATCATCCAGGTCCCTAATGGCTTCCAGGTTGGGGCATCCAAAGTCAGAGCTGGCCCCTCTTGGTTGCAGGGTCAGGAAAAGGTAGGGACAGTGGGGCAGGGAGGCTCTGAACATCTTCTGCCTTTCTCCTCAGGCCCAGAACAGGTATGCACATGCATGGGGGGAGAGGTGGAACATGTCCACCCCACCCCCACATGCACACCTGTGCAGACCCCGTGCAGCTGATCTGCCTAGCAACACTTCTCCATTCCAACCCTACTCACATAACAGCCCTGGAAACATTCAAGTAGCTGTGGTAACCCAGGTACACACAGTACACACAGGCCCTGCTCATGCCTCATGCTATAGATAGGCAGGGCCCAGCTGCCTGCCATGTGCCCCTTCCTCCCCAGGTTCATTGCCTTCCTCCTTTGGTGACATTATGGAGGGTGGGCTTCGGATTACCTAAGGCTACCAATGCACTCTAAGGAGCAGCTCAGGGTGGGGGCAGCCCCCATAGGCCTAGAGAGTTCCTGTCTTCTCCTTTCTAAAGCTAGCCAGCCCATGCTTCCAACTTAGGTGCCACTGCTAGGAAATGCCCTGATATACTGTTTCATCCCACAGTCGTACCTGGCCACTGCCCTCTCTTATAGTACTGCCTTCCACTCCATAGGAACATCTGTGCCACTTACAGCTTATAAGACAGGCCCAGAATATATACTTGCCTATAGTTGGCTAGTGGGATGGAGGATGTAGAGCTGTACTATATAGCCTGGCATCTCAGCTGAGCAGCAAATTGAGGTCTCAGAGTTCCTAAACCCCAGCCATAACTCTGTCCCTGCTGGGTGCAGGAAACAGGGACACTTTGATTGGACACTCATTGCAGACTACAAATTCAGTGCTTCCCATAGAAAGCAATTGGTGTCTTTTTTGTTCACAGACTCACTGGGGACACCTTACCCTCTTCTGGTCTACATCTGTAAACTGCATATTCTTCAAGACCCACCTGCATCACCACCCCCTTGCCTGAGAAGACTTTCCTGATCTCTGGATACTTCATGCTAGTTTTCCTAAACACCAGAACCTCCTTGTTTTAGGGAATGAACATACTGTGCAGGTCTCTAAGGCTTCTTGGTCTTGTTGACTATCTAAATGGGGCCAAGCCGGAGCAGATACTGTGTGAATGTTTCCTGAGCCTATGGGTGATGGGCAAAGCTCCTGTTAGGGAATCTTTCTGTGATTAGGCAGTTTGGAGAGTTGTATTGTTCTAAAAATCAAGCTGGTTTTCAGCTAGGCGCTGGCTGATACAGGTAGGTGTCTAAGCCCATCAGTGTCCAAGGTCAGACATCTGAGCTCTTGTCTGAGGAAGTCTCCTTGACTGGCAGGCTAGGGGAGATGTTTAACTTTGTGTTCTGTCTTCAGCATTTGCTCAGTTCTCTCAGTATCCATGGAGAGAAATGAGCAACACTAAGACCTGGATGGGGGCCAGCTGGGGGGATGGGGAACCCAGGACCTCCACGACTCAGACCCCTTCTTCCATGTCCTCTTAGAATCTCTCAGGTGGGCTCTGGGGTAAGTCCAGGGCCACAGGCCTAGCTGTGGGTAGGAATTACAGCCCAGTAGGAAACCGCAGGGGGACTGCCTGATTGGATAAATGCAGGGCCCAAGGCTGGTCAGCCCACAGATTGTGGGCATCTGTCCCTCTGACCACAAATACTGAGAGAGCCCAGCATACAGCTGCTGGACCTCCAGGAGAGAAACAGTGGGGTGAGGAAGAGGGAGGAGAGGTAAATCTCCATGCTAGAACAGAACCCAGGTATCACTGTATTGAACTGAAGAGTCACAAAAATATCCTAAGTCACAGCTGGGTCAGCTGAGGCCTAGATGGACAGCTACTTGCCTGCCATGGCACAGCATGCTAACAGCAAACAGAGCTAGAGAGAGTGGACTTGGATGTCTCTGAGGCTGGGTTATGACTACTTGAAGAGCGCCATGCCCCTAGAAACGCCTACTGGAGGGATCTTTAGACATTAGGCCCACCAAAAAATGTGGCTTGGATAAGGGAAAGTGGACACCTTCATGGGCACCCACTCCGGCCCCAGGACTCTCAGCAACTCTTGAGACCACACATAGAACAGACGTTAATCCTAGCTTTGCTATTGATATGCCCTGTGGTATGTGCAGGTCCCTGGGCCTGTTTCCCAAGATTCTTAACATCTCCAGCAGGTACGTAGACTCCGTGCCAATAAGAACAAATCCAACTCCCACAAAAGCTCAGGGAACCGGGCCGAATAAGGGACACATGTCACTTACACAGACTGAAGTCGCGGGATGGGGAAGAGGCTTACAGAGTTCGCTCCAGCTCTACCAGGGTGGTGGGCTACTGAGGCCCCTCCCTTCTCTTAGCCCCGAGTCTTTGCTCACCTGTCCCCATTACTTCCCCGAAGTTAAGTTTTTTGCTTTCCAGGGCCCAGTGCAGCCTTGGTCCCAACTTGGTCGCCCCTTCGCGGGCCACCAGCCCCGCTCCCCCTAGCGGCTGGCAGGAGTGCGGGGGTCCGGTCCTGCAAGGCGCGGTCCCGCCCACCTCACTGCGTGGCTTCCATTGGCAGTGCCGAGGGTCTGGGCGGGGAGCCCTGCTCTGATTGGCCAGTGCCACCCGTCCGTCCAGCACTCGCCATGGTGACCACGTTGGGTCCCCCGGGAGAGTTCTACATTCCGCCCCCGCCCGCCGCCCCTCCCGGCCCAACCGGCATTCCAGGGGCGCCCCTTCCCCCACTGTCCCGCCGCGGGACCTGGCCTCCGCCGGGGCGGGCACGGGCTGGGGGACCCCAAGAGAGGACTAGAAAGTTGGGCTCAGAGTTTGGGGTTCGTCGGGCCCCGCCCCGGCTCCTGTCCCCGCTGCAAAGCTCTCCCTTCCCGTGAGAGGCTCGGGAGCGCAGCAAATCCTGGGTCGCCGTGACCTCCCGCCCCGCGATCCCCGCTCACCTCAGCCCGGGCCGGGATTCGGGACGTCCGAGATGCAGCACAGGGTGGAGAGGGCGCGGGGCTGGCTGCGGCGGCCGTCGGGAGGCCGGGGGAGGGCCGCAGAGTCTCCTCCTCCCGCCGGGGGAGGGGAAGGGGAGCGGGCGGGGGCCCCGCGTGGGGCGCGGCCTGCGACGGGCTAGGGCCAGGCCGCGGGACCCCCGCTGGCTCACCCACGCAGGATCCTCAACCTCGGCTTTCCCGCCACCCATGGACACAACGAGCCCACGTGGAGCATCACCAAGTCCTCACTTTGGTTAAGTGCATTCTCAGTGCCAGCATTGCCACCGACTGGACCTGGGCCAAAGAGCCCATGTCCGTAACGGGCCTCGATTTCCCTTATTTGTACAACCAAAGCAACCTCAGGCCTATAACGACTTAGCCACGCTGTGGAGTTTATTGGTGTGCCATGGTACTTTATAGGGCCCTCCTACCTCCTTGTGCACAGTCATTTCGGGGCTGCCTCTCTTGTGGGAGTACTGTGTCTGTAGTCTTGTCAAGGGAAGAGAATGGTCAGGATGCTGTCTCCCCACCACATCCTGCTGCGAGGTCGCTCTACCTTAGAGACAGAGTCGAAGGTCACAGAAATATCTGAGCAGCTAGACTGCATTGATTCTTGTCCAGAAAAGATAAAATAAGCTATACCTTTTGATTAAGAAATTTTTTTCGAAGTTGAGCGATAGCATTCTAGTAGCATCCTTCCTCGATGATTTGCTGTAAGAATCTTTAAAAGAAAAAAAAAAAATCAGGATTATCCAGGTGTGGTGGTGCACATCTTTAATCCCAACACTTGGTTGGGAGGCAGAGGCAGGCGGATCTCTTGAGTTCGAGGCCAGCCTGTACTACCTACATAGCAAGATGCAAGACGGCCAGGGCTATTGTAGAAAAACCCTAGCTTCCAAAACAAACAAACAAATAAGGTCTCCCTCAGAAACAAGGGTCACTTTGAATCTTTTTTTCTCCTAAGAACACCATGTGTGTATCTGATGCTCCCAGAGGTCAGAAGGGGTCAGATCCCCAGAGAGTAGGGTTGTGGATAGTTGTGAGCCACCATGTGGGTGCTGGGAACCGAACTGGGGCCCTCTGAAACAGCACATAGTGTTCTTAACCTCCCAGGCATCTCTCAGCCCCCACACTGAGTCTTCTTTCTGAAGTCAGTCACTTCCCTCATAGACAGACATTCTTCTCTGTGATCTTTTGATCCCTTTTTCTTTCTTGCCTCCACCAACTTCGTCAAATCCCACAGATTTTGCAAATTCTGTAGATTCACTTGTCATTTGCTGTGTGGGCAGTGCATAGTAGATGCTGGACAGCTGCTGTGATCTGTAGAAGATGTGTTTGGGCGGGAATGCTTGTGCTTTGGTTAGTACCTGCAGATCACCAGCCTGCAGATGCTCCAGTGGCTGCCCTCTGCTTCCTGGACAGGAGCAACTTGTGAAATTCACACATGAAGAACTAAGGACAAAGATGTCTTCCTTTTAGGGCAGGGGAAATGAAAGTTCAGATTGGCTTTTGGCTCAGATGGGATCTCACAGCAGTGAGCTGTCCCAGTGAGACAGCATGTCCCAAGCAGTGACATCTCAGAATCAAGACCTCCTTCCCTAGTGTCTGGAGGTGGTAAAGGATGGGAAGGTGATGGAGGTCAACCTGATGTTTGCTATCCCTAGCTTCTGACTGTGCTTCATCACAACTGAGCCTTCTCTCTTTGGAGAGGAAGTGGTGAAAACTGCCTTGGGGTGTGTGTGTGTGTTTGTGTGTGTGTGTGTGTGTGTGTGTGTGTAGCCACTCACTCATGAAACCCTATGCTGGCATAGGGCTAGATAGCTCCCATCAGTTACCTAGCTGCAGATTTACCTGTGTACTGGGTGTCATTACCAAAATGTCATGGGGAATCCAGTGACTACTGGAAAGCCGTTCATCAACTTAAATTCACTCTGGGAAGTCTTGGAGCCCATATTTCTCAGTTTGGCCACTGTCCCTTCTCCAGGCCCCTATGGTGAAATACTAGTCTGGTTTTGGGTTTCCTCACCAGTGGACGGGACATGGGATTATGTCTTCAGACCCCAGACACTGAAGAGCGACTGCGGTCTATGCTAGCATCTCCCTTCTAAGCTCTGCTCATATCTCTGCCACCAACACATTGACATTTTTTTAGAGTCATTTTACTTTTTAGAATGTAAGTATATTTTAAGAGAATGCTTCATATTACTAGAGTAAACATGAGATCCATGTATAAGTTGCTATAAATAGAAGAAAATCATAAAATATTAATAGCATTCAAATAAAATAATGCTCTTAAAATCTAGCCAGAGAGCTTTGTGTGGTGGCATATGCCTTTAATCACAACACTCAGGAGGCAGAAACAGGCATGTCTCTGAGTCTGAGACCAGTCCAGCCTATATATAGTGAGTTTCAGGCCAGCCAAGGGTTACATAGTAAAACCCCATCTCAACAAGACAAAATAAGTAAAATCTAGCTAGAAAACTTCTCTTTCTCCATAAAGATTGTTTGTACATCCATGTGCACTAGGGGTATAAACAGCAGTCAGGAGGTAGCAGAAGCCCCTGCCCATCAACAGGTGAATGGATAGAAAACACGTGGTGCCTATATGCAGTGGAATATTATTAAACATTTTTAAAGGACACTTTTACCTCTTGAGACAAGGTTATATAGCCCAGGCTGCCTTGGAACCTTTGAGCCTACTGCTATACTTCCAAAGTGCAGGAAATAGGGAAGGCCTTGTGTAGTCCTGGCTGGCCTCAGTCTTGATGCATAGCTAATGATGGCCTTGAACTCCTGGTTCTCTTGCCGTGGCCTCGAAGTTGCTGGGATTACAGGCACATGACATCAGATCCATTTGTAAGGACATTCTGACCTATGGATAACAGGACTGAATCTTGATGGTGTGCATTGTGGAATTAGCCAGTCAGAGAAGGGCTCACCCTGGGTGATCCCGATCCTTATAGTTGATGCCTCAATAGAGACACATTAGAAGTGGTTGCCAGGCCTTTGGGTCTGGGGAGAGGGGTGTGGGTGGTAATGGGTGGGTACCTTGAGGAAGACACCGATTTGTCTCTTCATACTGTAGACACCATAATGTTTTGGGGGAGCTGGAGTGAAGTTGGGGGACTATGTAATTCCATGAATATCACAGCAGGTGCAGAGCAGACATGGGCATGGATGTGGCTGGCATGTGCAGTGCTGTGCAGAAGTAGGCCTTGCTGGAGGGTAGATCATGAAGCCAAGAGGGAGCCATTTCTGCCCTCTGAACATGAGAATTTCTGAAGGTGAGTCCTAAGGTGTTGTATGTGGGGGTAACTAGAACCCCAAGCTGAGGTAGGAAACAGGGATATGAGGGCCTGGGGACCAGAGCTCCACCCAGGCCTTCAGGGTAACTGCTCACTGGGGAGCAGGAAGGAGTTGGCAGTTCAGTTCTGGAGGCAACCAGGAGACCCCTGATGTGGAAGACTGGAGGGAAATGTCTGGTTATGATGGTCAGAAACAAAACAAACTGAAGCATGGGGGTGGGGCAGCTACTTGCCATTTGTGCAAAAGGCCCTGGGGTGGAGGCCAAGCACCACAAAAGACAATAACAAGGAAATAAACAACATCCAAAAAGGGCAAATGCTTATCTAAGCTGCCCAGTGGGAGTATAGCCAAGGAGTTGAGACACAGTTGTACCAAGGTTCCAGCAAAACCTTTGATGGCATCTGGAGTGGTCCTCCTTCCCCCTGAGTCCCCTGCACCCACCGTGAGCTGTGCTGAAGGGGCGGGCTTGGGTGGCAGAGGGGAGGGATACTCCTGGGACCTCCTTGCTCTCTTCCTTTGGCTGTATCTCTATTTTCAATATCCATCTCAGGAGTAGAAGGGCATGTTCTTGAGTCATGGTTAAGTCCAGGGAATTTGGTTAGGCTGGGCAAGGGACAGCATCCATGCTTCCCATCCCTGAATCACTTGCTTAATCTCTTTAGGGCTCTGTAGAGAGCGTGGCTGGTATTATAGGGATGGCTTGTGGGAGTCCTGGCTAAAGGGTCAGATTTGCCTCCCATACTGCTCTGGCTATACTTTCTGAGCTCTGTCTTGGGCCATCTGGAGCTGGGTCCTTATCCTCTCTGGGATATCATCTGAGCATCTGGGACACTTGTCAGTCTTACTGCTGCTGTGTACCCACCCAAAGATATCACTACCACCACCTCCATCTCACAGAGGAAACACTGAAGCTCATGCAGTTTAAAGGCATCACCCCAACTCTCCTAGCCCTGGAGAGCTTAGAACTTGAACCCAGGTAGTATTTTCCAGCCTTTGCCTCCAGTCTTTGGATTAATCCTATGGACTGTCAAGTCAGTCAAAGGTCATTTCCCCCTTTCTATAAATGGGGTAATTGAGACTGAGGGACGAGCCATAGTTTGCCCGAGGGTGCAGAAGAACTGCCAGCATCTTGGACCATCCATGGTACCATGGTGCCCTTCCTGGCATTTCTTTGGGTGTACAGCCATCTCCAGGAAGTGTAGGAGGGGCCCAGAATAAGATCAAGGAGACCTTGGTTTGGCCAACAGCTTAGAGGAAACAGAGGTTGCTTCCATGAAAGAAGAAGTAAAGCAGAGCATAGGGTGAAGTGAGACCAGAGAGGCCAGGGGATGGGCTGTGTGTGAGGTGAACAGACACCACAGCTTTCAGCTCCTCCCAACTTCCTTTTCTCCCTGCAGATGCTGGAGGACTGAACTGAGAGAGCATCGAGGACGTGGCTACAGCGGCTTCGCAGGTCAGTCCCCCCCACCCTCCCAGCCGTTAGTCCCCATCCACAGACCCCACAGGCCCCTTCCCAGGTGTACAGGCCTCTTGACATTACAGCAGTGTTGAACTAGGGACCCACTTCCTTTCAATTACAAAGAAACCCCCTGCTTTCAGAAGTGGCCTCTAAAGTAAAGGCGTGATTATATTTTAGGGCCTAGCTTTCCTGGACCTTGGTTTCTTCTACATAAAATGAGATGAGTTCAGTAATCTGAGTCTTGAGTGACAGTGTGGACTGTCAGATGCTCTGCATGGGGTTTAGCACAGAGCCTGTGCCCAGCAAATGGGAGCTGGTGAAGTTTCTGAGCAGCTGGACACACGGTGTCCGGACAAGCTGAGTCAGATGCCTTAGTGTTTTGCTGTGACCTTCCAGGCTTGTAGTAGCATCTCTCTGGGCTGTTATGTGCTGACACACTGACCCATTTCTCATCCAAGCCAGAGACAGCTAGAGGAAGCCCAAGTCAGGGTCCTCACCTGTGGTTGGCAAGGTTAGGTGTTTGAGGGAGCATGTATGTATAAGAACATTGTGCTGGACATGCCCTGCGGCTGCCTGGGTACATGATCTGTTCTGAGGAGAAAGCAGGGCTCCCAAGCCTCATGCACAGATGCATTCTTGTTCAAGGCCTTTGGTTAGGGGACTAGACCAAAGGCAGGCCCGATTCTCACAAGTAAGGATTCTGGAAAGGGTTGTTTGAGTTCTTCCTGGGAAATGGGTCTCTTTGGCTTCATTTTACACATGAGAAAATTGAAGGGTCAGTGAGGCCAAATTCTTAACCTAGGGTCACACAGCCTGGGCACTGGGTAGTGGAGCTGCTTATTAATTCCATTGCTTTGTAAACTCTTTCCTTGGGTCACAAGTATCTTAATCTCCCTGTTGACCTAAAATAGAGAGTACTTGTCTACCACCACTTGGCTCTCCAGCCACCTTTGGGAAGCTGCAGTCAGTCCTGGTTTAGAATTTAGAGCCTGGATTTGGGTCCTAGCTTGGCTACAGGGCTACCTTTGAACCTTTTCAAAGGGCTACGAGCAAACCCTTTGCTTCTGAGGCATTATATTGTCTTGCAATCTCCTGGAACCATCTGGAAAGTCAGGAAAGGGATTCCTACTTCCCAGGGGGCTTTAAGTGATGAATTGCAGGTTTAGAAACCTGGAGAGATGGCTCAGCAGTTAGGAACACTGACTGCTCTTCCAGAGGACCCAGGTTCAATTCCCAGCACCCACATAGCAGCTCACAACTGTCTGTAACTCCAGTTGTAGGGGATCCATGGCAAAACACCAATGGACATAAAAATAATAAAAGAAAAGAAAAGAAAAGAAAAAGAAGTCTAATGTCTGAGGGGACAGGGTGGGTCCTCAGAGGCCCTGCGTGGCAGGGACAGGAAGAGTACTGGAGGTTACAGGCAGATGTAAAGGTAGTGGTTTGCCCTGAGAGTGAGGCAGAAACCACAGCTTCTCTCTGTTTGGAGAGGGGGACTTCTGATCTGGTCTTGATTTGTACAGTTACATGTGGAGTCAGACTGTTTCTGAGTGTCTGCTCGGGAGTGGCATGGCCCATAGGTTCCAGTGTCTCCACTAATGCTTCTACCAGCCAGGTCCTGGCTGTCTCACTGGAAACAGTTTCTGCTGCCCCTTCCAGAGCCTCCCCAGTCCTCCCAAAGCTTGCCTGCATCTTTCTCTGGAATTTCAAGAAAGTTAAGTGAATCATGCAACTTAGCATTCCAGCTCTATTCCTCTCTTAAGGCTGGCTCATATATTAGTACATAGTGTTAAGAGGAACCGTGGGCTAGAGATGTAGCTCAGTTTGTAGAGTGCTTTGCCTAGCATGCACAAAGCCCTAGGTTTGATCTCCAGCACCACATCAGGCCAGGTGTAATGGTGCATGCCTGTGATCTCAGAACTTGGGGAGTGGGTGCGGGAGGATACTAAGACTGAGACCAGTTACATAGGGAGTTTGAGGCTAGCTCAGGTTACATAAAATGATCCTGCCTCAAAACCCAAATGAAAATAAAAGATTAAAAATGATACTTTGACATCACAAATAAAGATGTGCAGTGATGACTGTTTTTGCTTCTTGCAGCACTGGGGATAGAACCTAGGGCCTGGACATGCTCAGCAAGGTCAGCATTCCACCACTGAGCGACACCCTAGCCTGGAAGCTTGTTTGCAAGAGCAATAGAATGGGCCAGAGGGTCTCAGAATCCCTGTCCCTTAAGTTCTATTAACAGAGGACTGTGAGATAAATCCTGACTACTCCCTAAGGTAACATTAGCACATGCAGTTGAAGAGGTGGCATTCCTGGATAAAGTTATAACAGACTCTCTCAGATGTGCTTTCAAGAGAAAAGGCGGGAGGCAGAACAGTATGGTCCAGGCTCTACTTTGTATATGAAATCACAGAAGTCTCAATTGTCTACATTTTCGTAAAGAAACATTAGAAGGTAGCTTGAGCAGACACTAAAGAAGGGAGTATCCTGCAGGCCACTGACCCGGGACTGAGCAGCTGGGTTTTCAGAATGGAAGACTGCCTGGAATTTTATAGCTTTTTGTATTTATTTCTTCACTTACTGTTTATATTTGAAAGATACAAATGTCTAGGCTGTCCAGAAAGTAAATAGAAACAGAGACGTGTGTTAAGTGTAGCATATGAGCAAACCTTAGGAACATAGACAAAGGCAACAGAGAAGTAATGTTGCTCCCACGCAGATGTACACCTTCCCGCTTTTACTCATGTAAGAGATGCGGCTTGTTTTTACAAGGATGCGGTTACAACCTTAGACTATTTTATTTTATTTTATGGGCATGGATGTTTTGCCTGCATATATGTGAGCCTGGTGTCTAGAGAGGTCAGAAGAAGGTGCTGGGTCCCTTGGGACCAGAGTTGCAGGTGAGCTGCCATCTGTCCCCTAGAATAGCAACCAGTGCTCTTAACTGCTTGAGCTGTTTCTCCAGGCCCCAGTTTTTACAACCCTCAAGCATTTTTCCCCTCTTTTAGTGCTGAAGATCACTAGGGCTTTGCATATACTGGGAAAAAGCTCCTCTGTGGGCCACCTCAGTCACTGTGTGTGAGACTTTTCAGAATCTCCTTCACTCACACTGCTATGTTGTGCTCATTTTTAACTTTAAAAAGTAAAGTTTTAGCCCACTGTACTTCTCAACACTTAACAGGGCCTGTGCTTGTTAAGCAATTACCTCCATGTCCCTGGTTTTCCTTTTTTAACTGCTAATTTTGGAAAAAAGTTTCACATTCACTGGTACTTGAAAAAAACAAACAAAAAAACCATAGGATAAAGTTCTGTGTGTTCTACACCCCGTTTTTCCTAGGGTGATAGCTTACACACCTCTAGTATAATCTCTAGCCCAAGAAATTCACTTTGGTGTGATTCACAGAGATCATCAGCTCAATATGTGTTTGTTTACACACCGGTACAGTGTGGGTGAGGATGGAGCTCTGTGCAGCTTATCACCTGTACTGCACAAATGTTCTCCATCATCACATTGGCCCTCACGTGCCCCTTCCTAGACACACAGGAGCCCTTCCTTGCCTGTGGCAACCACTGATCTCATCTGTGTCTCTGTAATTATCATTTCTAGCATGTTCTGCTGGTCACATCACGCTGCCTTAACATTTTGAGATTGTTTTGTTTACTCAATAGAATTCCATTGAGATTCATCTAAGTATATACTTTACTTTTTGTTGTTGGCTTTTATTGAGACAGGGCTCACTAGGTAGACCAGGCTGGCCCAGAACTCACCTCACAGATGTTTACCTACTTCTGCCTCCCAAGTGCTGGGATTAATGGCATTTGCCACCATACTTGGCACATATAGAGATTTTTTTTTTTAAAGAAGCAAATTTCTCTGAATTGCTGAGTTGCATCCCATGGCATGTCTGTGTTACAGTTGTATGACATGTGTATGAGTGGGCTGCACATGTGCCATTGAGCTAATGTTGATGTCAAAGGACCACTTCCTGATTTGGTTCTCTCCAGCCTCTACATGGTTGCAGACACTGAATTCCGGTCACCAGGTTTTTGTGGCCAGTGCCCTTACCCACTGAAATCATCTTCCAGTCCCTTAATTTTGGGATATTATTAATAAAGCTAATGTGAATGTTTGTGTGCAGATTTTTTGTAAACATAGGTTTTTATTTCTCATGTGAATGCTCAAGAGCTACAGCTCCCATGGCATGCTTACTTTTTGTTTCAGTTTCTGTGTGTGGTGCGGCCATAGAACTCAGGCTGCACGGATGAGGCAAGTACTCTCCCACCGAGCCTCCCCCAGCGCTGGCTTGTGCACACTCCATATATATATAACTGGCAAGCTGTTCTCCAGGAGTGATTGAATCCTGTCTTATTCACTGTTTCTCTATTAATAGACATTTTAAAGTCCCCTCTTTTTAAAAAAGGCATTTATTTATTTGTAACTTGTATTTTATGTGTCTGAGTGTTTTGCCTGCATGTATATTTGTACCCCATGTGTGTGCTCATTGCCTGCAGAGGCTGGAAGAAGAGAGGGTATCAGATCCTCTGGAACTAGAGTGAAGATAGCTGTGACCTGCCTGCCACGTAGGTGCTGGGAACTGAACCCAAGGCTTTGAACTGCTGAGCATCTCTCCAGACCTTCAACTTTCCTTCTATAAATTGTTATTATTATTTAAAAGGCAGGGTCTTATTATGTAGACCTGCATGCTTTGGAACTCCCTAGGTAGACCAGGCTGGCCTAAACCTCCCAAGTATCTGCTTGTTTCTGCCTCCACAGTACTGAGATTAAATGTAAATACTGCTGCACTAGACTTTAAACTTTTAAAATACATTTATTTATTGTGTAAGTGTGTGTGTGTACATGTGTGTAAACTTCATAGTACATCCTTCTACCAGTGTGGGTTCTGAGTATTTAAACTCAGATTGTTAGGCATGGTGGCAAGTGCCTTTATCCCCTGAACCATCTTGCTGGACCAATTTATTTGTATAAAAGATTATCATTTGTGTGTGTGCAAGCTTGTACATGCATGATCACAGAGACCAAAAGAGAGTGTGAGGCATTGCACATACAGCTCCTGTAACTGTTCTTCTTTATCAGGGTCACTTGAACCTGAAGTTTATGCTTTGGTTATGCTGGAAACCAGCAAACCCCAGAAATCTCTCTGCCTCTGTCCACTTGGCAGTGGGGCTTCAGGTGCTTGTGGGAACACTGACTTGTCACATGGGAGCTGGGATTTGGATTCCAGTCCTCATGATTGCAGCGCAAGCCCTCTTAACTGCGGCTGCCTCTCCAGCTCCAACCTAGCGCTGTCCTTTCTTACCAATTATCATCATGCACATGAATGTGCACACACTTGCATGAGTGTGGACACATGTGTGGCCTTATTTTTTTAACATTAATTTATTTATGGTGTGTGTGTGTGTGTGTGTGTGTGTGTGTGTGTGTGTGTGTGTGCTCCTGCACAGCATGTATGTGGAGATCAGAGGACAACCTTTGGAGGTGAGTCCTCTCCCTCTACCATATGTTCTGCAGAAGGAGCTCGGGTGGTCAGGCCTCTGCAGAGGCTGCTTAGTTGTTTTTTGTTTTGTCTTGTTGTCAATTTGACATAAGCTAGAATCTTTTAGGAAGAGGAAACATATGTTGAGGAGTACTCTCCATCAGATGGCCATGTGGGGCAGGCAGGTGCTCCTGGGTTCTGTAAGAAAGCAGGCTGAGCAAGCCATGGAGAGCAAGCCAGTGAGCAGGTTCCTTCCTGGCTCCTGCTCCAGTTCCTGCCCTGGCTTCTCTTCATGATGGAATGTGAGCGGTAAGCTGAAATGCCCCCCAACCAGATGGCTTTGGTCATGATGTTTATCTCTCAGCAAACACTCTTACCATCTGAGCCATCTATCTCACTGACCCTATTTTTGAAAAAGTTCTTTTCTTAATAGCTTTAATTAATTCCTGAAGTAATTTAATGAAAAGTAAGTCTCACCAATCAGGTTAGGCACGTTCTAAACAGACACTCACAGAAACAGACTGTGTACACTGCATACAATGGCATGAAGGATTGTTTTGCTTATTTTTGCTAAACGTTTTTCCTTTCCAATTTTTCATCCTTTGGGGCTCATGGGTGCATTCTACTGAATGAAGTTACAACACAGATATACAGTTCGGGAAACATTTAGGTCTGATGCTGTGTTATGTCAAAAGCAGGAAACCACATATGTGGCCAACAGTCATGGATATCTTCATTTCTCTTGTTTGACAAAAGGACCAAGCAAAATTCTTCAGATTCATTCAGACACAGGGTACATGGAATTGTTGACATATTGTTTTAATCTTCTATCAAGATTTTTATATCAAGTAGATATTTGGCCTAAATGAATAATGTTGCCATATTACTAAGAAATGTTGTAAGGCCAGGATGGTAACCATGCCTTTAGTCCCAGCATTCCTGAGGCAGAGTCAGGGGGCTGTCTGTGAGTTTGAAGCCAGCTTGGTATGAGTTCCAGGACAGCCAGAGCTACATAGTGAGACCTTGTCTCAGTAAAATAAAATAACCCCAAATTTATTTTTACATTTCTCTCAGTTTCTCTCTCTCTCTCTCTCTCTCTCTCTCTCTCTCTCTCTCTCTCTCTCTCTCCCTCCCTCCCTCCCTCCCTCCCTCCCTCCCTCCCTTTCTCTTTTCTCCCTGCCATTCTTATTCAATGAGGCAGGGGCTCTCAATCAAACCAAGAGCTAACCAATATGGTTAATCTAGCCACTTCCTCTGGGGCTGCCCTGTCTGCCTTCTGAGTGACCATGACAGATGTCACTTTGCTCATCTCCCTGGCTAAGTCCCCATGTTTAGCCTCATCTTCCACCCCACCCCCATTCAGAGGACTCTGGCGCCTCCCATTCACAGGTGCTTCCGAAGCCGAGAGCTTGAACTTGCTGGTGTCTGCCCCTTGCTCCCCATATTTCTCCAATGTCCTCCTTTATCCATTGCAATAATAGATAAAACTGACAAAATTCCAGACAGCCACTTGCTCAGTGTCACTAGAAAATCTCAGCTGCCATCAGCCTCCCAATTTTTCTGTCTTGTGGTTTGCTTACATTTGCCTATTTTTCCAGACAAGGGTTTCTATGCTTAGCCCTGACTGTCCTGGATCTCTCTATAGACCAGGATAGTCTTGAACTCAGAAATCTGCCTGCCTCTACCTCTAAATGCTGGGATTAAAGGCAGGCATTGCTAGATCTTTTGCTTTGTGTTTATCTTTTCTATCCAGTCTCCTTTTAGAAGGTTTTTTTTTTTGGGGGGGGGATAGACATAATCTTACTGTATTTAAGTAGAAGTTCATTCATTCATCTATTCCTCTCTTTTTCTGAGGTGCTGGGGATTGAGTCAGGGCCTCGGACTTACTAGGCAAGGTCTGTCAACACAGAGAGAAACTTGGAAAGGATGCAGGAAGATCCCTATTTGTACAGTTAGTGACAGCATGGGTCACAGTCATGCTTTGCTTGTTCTTAGCTGTATTCACCCCAACCCGGTGAGGCTGGGAGAACCCCCAGAGAGACTCTCTGGCTAGGCAGCTAAACTCTGTGGTCAAACTTTCTGGGGCTGGGACACTTGGCCTCAGTCTGAGTTTCCTTATCCAAAATACAGGAGTTGGAGAAGCAGGAGAATCTGACAGCTCTGGGGTAGGGATGTAGTTGGGTGGCCCCTAGCATGCATGGGGCCCTGGGGTTAATCCTCTACTGCTGGTGAGCTCTGCAATCTCAGCACTTTGTGAAGAAGAAGCAGGAGGATCAGAAGTTCAAGGTCTCCCTCAGCTACATAGCAAGTGTGAGGCCAGTCTGGGATTCAGAAGATCCTGTTTCAACAATGAAGGAGAAAGAGAAAGAGAGGAAGAAAAGCTGTGGGGGGGGGGTACTGACGTATAATTTGGAAGGTAGAGGTACTGATGATAGTATCCCCTCTCCAAGGCCAAGAGGATACAGCTGAGGACATGGATGTACACAGGTCCTTTTTCTTCTGCCTGTGCCTTCTCGCTGCTCAAAGTATCCTGGCAGGTAGGTGATGGCTTCATGGGGAATAAGTGCTGAGAAGCTGGCTCAGCCTGAGACTCACTGTCCACAGAAATATTGCCAGAGCTACAGCGCTTGATGGAGCACCTTGAGCAGCCCAAAGGCAGAGCCTTGTCTTCCAGAGTGAGGTGAGTTTGGTGTACCCTCAGCCATACACATATTCAGCTTGTGGTGAGTAATTACTCACTGTGTGCCTGGTACCAGAGTCTGGAGTTTCAGGAGAGGCTGGCCATAGTCCTCCCAGAGTTCATTGAGGACCCTTGATGAAATGTTATGAGTCAAATGGGTCCATGCATTTCCTAGGTAGGGCTCCAAGACTTGGGCTGTGAACATGGGTTACACAGGGCAGGTCGGGGACTGGGAGGTAGAGATGTGGGAGGGCTGGGGAGCGGTGGGAGGCCCCACCCCGAGGCTGTTTCCAGCTCCTCCTCCACTGCTGCCCATTGCCAGGCATCTCCATCACCTGGAGCAGATGCTGTTCAATGCCAGCTTCCAGGGTCACAACTTGACGGTGCAGACAAACTCCATCCAGTCTCTGGTCTTCAAGCTGGGTTGTGACTTTCCTGGCCTGTCCCTGTCCAGTGTCACCCTGACAAATGTCTCACAGGTCAGCGTCAGCCAGGATCTTATGGTCAAGCTCTTTCCTCACTGCCTGGTACCCCAGTCCCCGTTCATGCCCTGCCCCTATCAGCTGAGAGTGCTTTACTGTGCGGAGAGCAGGAGGAGGAGATCTCCATGACCCGTCGTGGTCAGGGTCTCCATCCTGATTTTTCCTGGGGCTGGTGGCAGCCAGGGCCACCTTTGAGGACTCTCGTGTTAACGGGGCAGGATGCTTGGCCTACGGTGGTTCTGTTCTCAGGGACTGAAGATGGGTGGGAGGTCTAGGAGGAGGTGCGGTCAGAAAGTGGAGGCTCAAGTAAGGCCTGGGCATGTCTGATACGGAAGGAACCGGAAGGGACTGGATCTGTAGTCTCGGACCACTAGGCTCCAGCAGCCCATCTGCTGCCACCCACAGGCCTGGGCCCCACACGCCATGCAGTTTCCTGCTGAGCTGACCAAGAATGCCTGTATGACCTCTAGGCCTGCTGAGCTTCGACTCATCTGCATCTACTTCTTCACTGCACATCTCTTCCAGGTCAGCAGAGGGTGGCCAGGGACGCTTGGCCTGTGAGTGAGGACCAGCTAGCTGTACAACTGTAGCTGGTCAGTGCCACGCTGGGACCCGCTTTCCCTACCTGCTTTAGGGAGAGATCAAAGCAACTAAAGGGGGGGTTCCAGCTCATAGTTTGAGGGTGCAGTCGGTCATGGGTCGGCGGAAATAATCCCTCCCTGGCCTACCCAGACGCTTGACAAACTAATGATGTATATTGACCCTCAGGGGAGGTAAGGTTGCAATCTGCAAATGAGACGCGAGACCTCAGTGCATCAATGTTCTGAGATGGGAGACAGACAGAAGGTGACCGGGAGGAGGGGCCGGGGTGGGAATTCTGATCTCTCTGGCTCCCCTCTGTTTAACCCCTTTCCTGCTGCCTTTCCAGGATGACAGTGACTCATCCCTGCTCAATAACTATGTCCTGGGGGCCCAGCTGGATCACGGGGCTGTGAAAAACCTCCAGAAGCCCATCAATATCAGCTTCTGGCACAACCAAAGTCTGGTACTGTTGGGTCCACCTGAACCCCAGCCGTGGAAGCTTTCTCGCCAGCCTTGGTTTGGCCAAACTGAAAATCGTGGCATCGCAGGGGAAATGACTTTAAGACTGTTCTTTGGAAATGTCTGTATAGAAATGACAAAGAATTTTGTCATGATTTTTTTCCCTCCAGTTGCTAGTGCTAGAGTGCCAGCTTAAGCAATAAGGGGGATTATGCATTCCTATCAATGGAATGTTAGGACAGTTCCACCTTCAGGTATGGCTGGATGCAGGCGTAGACACAATACCAGGAGTTCTGTCTTTTCTCTAGTCTTGGCAATGTTTCCCTGTCTTGGCTTTCCTGCTGTAAGGTAGATGCTAAAGACCCCGCATTAGCATCTGTTCTTCTCAGAACGTTCTTCCCCATCAGTGCAAGGCAGGGCTCCAGATGTGCAGAGGATGAGATGTGGATGTGCTTGGCTGGGTCACATGGGGCTGGAGTAGTGCTGGTGCTGATGCTGGAACAGAGAAGAGTAGCCGGGAGGCCCAGGTCCTGGTGCTGCTGCTTCTGGCCTGGCTGCCTCCCTGTAAGGAAGTCCAAAGTGCTATGCTCTGGCTCCATTTTCCTCTCTCTAGGCAGGAAGGGCTTGCGGTCTCAATAGTGCTTTGCTGTTGCCCTTTCCTTTGGAGTGAGTGTCCTGTTCCACCTCCATTCATTCCCACCCCTAAGGCCCTTCTTCCCTCTGTCCCTCCTGGGCTGCTTTCCATAGCATGTCTGTGTCACATCTCTTACCTCCATCCTAGGGCTTGGCTGCAAGTCAGTATCCCATGATGGGTCTGGGAGGAAGTAGCAAATGCTGGCTTATAAATGACCTGCCACATGAAGAGCCAGCACTGACACCACCCCCTCCCCCGAATGCTGAATGGCCTTTTGTGCCTCTGCTAACCTAGTGACTTGAATACATACAGCCCATTTTGCAGATGAATAAACTGAGGCTCAGAGAAGCTTGCCCACTTGTTCAGGACACCGAGAACATGTGAAGGCGGAGTTGGCATCTGGGATCACCAAAGCCCAGCCAGGACCCACAAAATGTTGACAGTGGTGCAGCTGACTCTCCCTTGGGTCCCAGGCCCCAGCCTCTAACATGACATCTCGTCCTGCACAAGCCTGCACTGACTCTCACATCTCATTTCAGGAAGGATTCACAGTGACCTGTGTTTTCTGGGAGGAAGGAGCGGGCAAGCACAGTTGGGGGGCCTGGAGCCCCGAGGGCTGTTACACAGAGCAGCCCTCACCCTCCCAAGTGCTCTGCCACTGCAATCACCTAACCTACTTTGCTGTCCTCATGGTAGGTGGGCGCTCGCCTTGAGGGAGGGGGATGGGAGCTGAGAGCCCCCGATACAGGAGCAAAGCTGAAGACAGCATAAAGGGTGGTGAGCCCAACACAACCACCTTAGGGACCTGCCTTCCGTTACAAGTCTGTCAGGCTTCAGGCATGGCTTGATCAGGGGCTAAATCACACTAAGGTTGGATTCCATCTCTATCCCATAACTTTGCTCCTGGCTTGGACCTCAGCTAGGATGCCCTGGGGGATACCCAGTCTCAGTGCAGTCTTGGTGTGCATTTATCCACACAGTGGGAGAAGGGTGCCCCACCCGTGCTCCTGGAGGACTTTCAGGGCATCGTAGGTTATTACAAAAGCCACGGTGTAAGCTATGGCTTTACTCAAGGAAGGACTGGGCTGGGCTGGGGAAGGAACTTGGAACTGAGGTCTGGGAGAGGTTTCTGGAAGAGCCCAGAGAGAGTGGGGCGTTTTTATGCCTCAGGCCCTGCTTTGTCCTGTAGCAGCTCTCTGGAGACCCAGTGCCCGCTGACCTGCAGGTGCCTCTTGAGTACATCTCCCTGGTGGGCTGCTCTATCTCCATTGTGGCCTCACTGCTCACCGTACTGCTGTATGCCCACTCCAGGTAACCCCTGCCTCACCCAGCCTGCCTGCCCCTCTGCTACTTTGTGTCTTCCTTCTTGCCCCAGCTTCCCAGGGTAGGAGAGGTTACTTAGAAGACAGGGTCACAGAGAATAAGCCATCCTAACAGTGTAGCAGCTATTGGTCAGTCTCACGTCATCTTGTGTCAGGCCACGACAACATCTGGATGATGTCCCACCCCCAGGAAGCAAAGCAACTCCACCACACGCATCCACCTGAACCTGCATGGCTCTGTTCTGCTCCTGAATGTCACCTTCCTTCTGAGCTCCCAGATGGCCCTGCCCACAGTGCCCACGTCAGTCTGCATGGTGCTGGCTGCCATCCTACACTATGCACTGCTCAGCTGCCTTACCTGGATGGCCATCGAAGGCTTCAACCTCTACCTTCTCCTGGGGCATGTCTACAATGTCTATATCCACAGATACTTGCTCAAGCTCTGCATGCTGGGCTGGGGTAAGGGACATCTGTCTCATTAGCCTCTGAAATTTCCGGAGTACAGGGTGCTAAGCCCAAGTCCCCCTGCCTGTCACAGTGACCGCTGCATGATCCTGAGCTACCGTCCTTGTCAACGCTCACCACCACTTTCAATATTAGAGTTCTCGCTACGGTCTCTAGCTCCACCTCCAGCGCCGCCATCGCTCCTGCACATCATCACCTCCATGATCACCTCCATGTCTGCTTCTGTTTGCACCATTATCACAGCCACCACTGTGACCTCCATCACCCCCTCCCAGTGCGTCTGTCACTACTGCCGTGTCCCTTTCTCTGTCACCCACACCTGCCTTGACTCTCATCCCCCCCGCCTCCTTCACCCCTTCTTCCCCTTCACTGCACCCCTGCAACATCCCCTACTTATCTTTACCACACTAGCCTCACCATGGTCACCGTCACCACCCTAGTCCGTCGTGTTATTGTCTCTACTTCCTCCCAAGCTCCCGACCACCCCACCTCCTGGTCGCTCCCTGCCGCCTCCTAAGTGACCAGCACCACTGTGGCCACTCAGCTCCAGTATTCACTGATGACTTCTCGGAGATGAGCCTCTTCCAAGACCACTAAGCTGGCTCTGAAGCCGGATCTTGTGTGGGGGCTGCAGCTCAGCACTGTGCATCCCCTCCTCTGTCAGCAGTCGTCAGCAGACCAGAGGCAGCTTGTCTTGAGACTTCCTGTCTGTGTCTCACTCGTCAGGGTTTCCAGCCCTCTTGGTGCTGTTTCTTCTGGTGGTCAAGAACTCAGTGTACGGGCCCTGTGTGATCTCTTTCTCCAGTAGCCAGGAAAATGGCACAAGCTTCCAGAACGTGTCCATGTGAGTGCATGGTGAGGTAGAGGGGCCACGTGGGCCTGGGCTTTCTAAGGTGAAGTGATGTGTGAGGGGCGAAGAGGGAGGCATGGTTGGGGCAGGGATTCCAGTGAGTTCTGTCTACCCTTTCCATGTCCCTGAGGTCTCTGCAGGGTGGATGCCTGGTTTGTGCTGATTGACTACGAAGCTATAGAATGGACACCAATACTTGCTGAGCCTCCGGGACAGTTACAGTAGTTCTGAGCCTTCCTAATGCTGTGACCCTTTAATACAGGTCCTCATGTTGTAGGGACCCCAACCATAAAATCATTTTCATTGCTGCTGTATAACTGTAATTTTGCCACTGTTATGAATTGTAATGTAACTATCTGATGATTTTTATCTTCCATTAAAACCCCACAAACTCTATTCATCTATTTATCTATCTATCATCTATCTATTCATCATCTATCTATCTACCTATCATCTCTGTCTATCTACCTTTTCATTCATCTATCCATCCATCCATCCATCCATCCATATACCTAGCTATCCATGCATCCATCTATCCTTTGATCTACCATTTGTCTTAGATACTTTTCTGTTGCTAGGATAAAATACTCCTGTGAAAGGAGCTTAATAGAGAAGGCTTTGTGTTGGCTGTCTGTTTCAGGGAACAGTCCGTACCATGGTGGGGAAGTAGAGGTGGCAGTAGCATGTCTGCATGTGATGTCAGAAGTGATGGATGTGTGCTTCTGCTTAGCTGCCTTTCTCCAGTTATGTAGCTCAGGATCCTAGTCAAGGAGTGGTACCGTTCTCACTGCTCACAGTGGGAGGATCTTCCCACCTCATTAACGTAAGATGATGTCCAGAGGCGATTCTACAGTCTGCTGATGATTAATGCTATTCTATACAGCTTCTGTCTCTCTATCTATCTGCTTACCTATCATCTACTCACCTTTCATCTATCTGCATCCCTAAACTAAAATGATGCTTTAGAAAGCACTCAGGCAAGTTACAGTCACTAGAACAGAGGACCAGGCAGAGTAAGGGTCGGTCCCAAGGCTCAGGTGCACTTGGCCTCCTGAAGGTCTTGGAGTCATGCTAACTCAGCCTTCTCCCATCTCCTGCAGGTGCTGGCTGTGCAATCCCATAGTACACGGTGTCCTGGTCATGGGCTATGGTGGCCTCACATCTCTGTTCAACCTGGTGGTGCTGGCCTGGGCTCTGTGCATCTTGTACAGGCTACGGGTGAGGGAGAAGACACCGAGCCCCCGGGCCTACCGGGACACTGTCATGGTGCTGGGCCTCACTGTGCTACTGGGCACCACCTGGGCCTTGGCCTTCTTCTCCTTCAGTGTCTTCCTGCTGCCTCAGCTCTTCCTCTTCACCATCTTCAACTCTCTCTATGGTAGGCTGCAGGAGCTCACAGGGTAGCAGGTACTAGGAGGAGGCTGCTCACCAAGGGGATTTAGGTGAAGGGGTGGATGATGATGGAGCCCACAGCCACATTTAAACTGATGTGGGGACACAATGCCCTGAGGAGAGGCTTGTCTGATGTGCATGAAGGTTCCCTGTGGGTCTGTCCCTCCATCCCTTGAGTCAGGAAGGTGTCAGTTCAATGATACTCTCACTGACCAGCCTGTCTTGTAGGTTTCTTCCTCTTCCTGTGGTACTGCTCACAGAGGCGTTACTCAGACTCCGAAGCCAAGGCCATCAGCTCCTCCCAGATGACACACTAACCCATCTCCCAGCCTGCAGCCCGAGGCCTCTCCTATTGCCAGCAGCCCTCAGCCTTGGCTCATCCAGGGAAGTTGGTGGGCTGGTTGTGGAACACCAGAGTCTGCTGAATGCGCCTTTTCACCTCTCAGAATTACCTCAGAAGGCAGCATGCAGCTTCTCATCCTAACCTTTTATGCCTGGGCACAACTCCATGGGCCAGGCTGTGGACAGAGCACTGGCCTGCGATCCAGGAGGTTACGCCAGACTAGATCACACCGTAGCCCTGCTCAGCACTTACAGATACTCATGGTGTCATGGCTTGTGCCTGGGACTGCTCTGCCTTTGCCAGTCCCAACTGATGAGGACTTCAACTTTCTATCTTTTCAAAGATCAAGAAATCCAGCCCTTCCCCCTCCTTAGCTCCCACAGGAGGTGTAGACCTACAGCCATTGAGGGACCTGTTATTCTAGTGGACATTGGGGTGTGTGTTCAAAATCTACAAACGCTGCCCACAATGAGAGAAAATCTGTACTGCCTTAGACCTACCTGCCTGTCAGACCAGAGCGGGAGGTGGGAGACGGTCAGTGTTTTTCTCAGGGTGGACAGTAGGGGGCACTGTTGGTTTATGTGCCAAGGCATTGGCTCCGAAATTGCCCCTGGAAATGCAGCTGTTGCCAGTCTGAGGCCCCATTGACCAGCAGGAGCGTGTGGGACCTCCAGCAACTTTGGCCTTCACACATTTATTGTCTTTTTCTCTGTAGCTGGACAAGGTCACCTTTGGAGGTTTGTGCCCAGGCATTTCTGCCACTGGAGCAAATGGTTGGGGTAGATTCTCAGGGCCATGGCAGCTATCAGACACACCATGTACTTGAACCACAGTAAGGGAGTCAGAGCTGGATGCCGTCCTTCCAAGGGGTCCTTTGCCTGCGTGTTTCTGGGTAACCATGTAGTTGGCTCCTCACTGGCTGGTGAGTGTACAGACTCTGGGCCAGGCTTGCCTGGGCTCAGATGCCAGGTCTGTGGGGCTGTGAACAAATCATCCGACCAATTTGTGCCTTAGTTTCTCCATCTACAGCAGGGACAACAATAGTACTTCTCTGGAAGATTCAGAAAAAAACCCAAAAACCCAAAAAACTTAACTTTTACTCCATGAGGCCTCAATACAATAAACGGTTACTGCTATTACTAGATTTGTATTATCAGTTTTATTTTTATTGTTATTTGAGTGTGTGTGTGTGTGTGTGTGTGTGTGTGTGTGTGTGTGTGGTGTATGTGCACACGTGTGTGCAGGTATAGCATCCTTGCACATGTGTGCTGGGGCCAAAGAAGGATGGTGGGCATCCTGTTCTGACTCTACCTTATTCCCTTGAGACAGGCTTCTCACTGACCATGATGCCAGGCTGAGGGTCAGCAACCCCAGCGATCCTTTGCTTGGATTCCATCACCCCTGACACACACCAGTACTGGGGTCACAGGCTCATGTGACATACTTGGTTTTTACATAGATCTGGGATTTGAACTCAGGTCTTCATGCATGTGTACAAATGCTCACACTTACTAAATTATCTCTTCAGCACCCGTTATGGTTGTTAACAGTTTTCAACCAAGGCAAGCTCTTCCGACCCCACAGCTCCTCTTTAGGCATATCCTTCCGTTCCTGTTCTGTGGCCTTCTCCCCCACTTTTCTTGAGGAGGCCCTTGCTCAGTCCTTCCGGCCCCTACTGTGCCAGTGATGTCCCCTGTACTACGAAACAACTGGGTAGCCATGTCTCCACTCCCAGTTTCTGAGTCTTCCGCTGGTCCATTTATCACATCTTTTGGTTACATCACAGGGAAGGCCTCTTCCCCACTCTGGCTCCAGGCAGCATCCCCCACCAGATTCCCATGGTTAGCCCAGCATGGAGATCTTTGGGTTGGGTCTCCCCAACTGTGTGGGAGGAGCAGGTGACCCAGGTGAAGCAAGGCCTTGCTTGAGCCCAGGATCTGGCTTCTCAGAATTAGTAGACCCAGAGTCACCCAAAGGAGGATGTGACTCACCGCCCTGAAGTCTAGGCTCTGGGGTAGCACATCATGTAGATACATCCCCCCACCCCGTGGGGGTGGGCAGTTGGTCAGCTAGAGGAGGTATGGGTTGCTGGGTGGCTCCAGTTGCCCTTCTTTCTGTCTTCCTGACAGACTCAGCCTAGGTGGTGGACCAGCCTCTGGGCTTCCAGACTGGCAGAAAAAGTCTGGGATGGAGTGTGGGGCTGCTGCTCAGAGAAAGGCTTTAAGGAAGCACTTGGTAAAGGGCTGAGCAGGTGTTGGGCCAGGAAGGCCCTGGGCTATTGGGCACTGGTATTTTATCAGGTGTGTGGGAATGGGTGGATTGTGGCTGTTGAAAAAAGAATTCCAGATAATGCAAAGGGATTTCACTTTTGAAGATACACTAAAAAGTTACTCGTTTATCTGAAATTCAAATTCAGCCTCATGTCCCATATATCTATTTTTATTTTTTGCTAAATCCAACCCTAATTAAAAAGTATTGGCTCAGGAGTCTAGGGTGTGGGTTCTTCATCTTTCAGATCACCCCAACTAACACCAATTGAACAGCCCCCTGCCCATCAAATGAGCCCACTCACACAGCCCACTCAGCATGTTCTTCCACCAGCAGAAATCACAAGGGGACCCACAGCATCATCAGCCTTGGCTCAGAACCAGCCCCTCTCTGGACAGAGACTCCCCAGAAGCCAAGGAAACTTTCCACCTTGCAGCTTTAGCATGTTCTCTGCACAGCTGAAATCATCCCACACTCTCCTCCTCCTCCTCCTTCTCTTCCTCCTCCTCCTCACGGCCAAACTATTAGTGAATCTTGGGAGCATAGGGAGGTCTGACCTGTGACCCCTGTCCAGCCCAGTTTCTCTTCCTCAGTCTTGCCACACCAAAAAAACTTTCATTTCCCCAGATAGCATCCTTCTCCTCTTTGGGCTGGTTTTTTGTTTGTTTTGTTTCATTTCTGGAACATTCTCCCCGATGGCTTTTGTTTGTAGAATGACAGGCTACACATCCTTAGCATCTCAGCTTGGTGCATCCCCAGCCCCCTCGAGCACAGCAGAGCAGTCCCTGACCTCCAGACGGGATGGAGTTTTCTCCCCACTTCCTTCCCCGACAACAGAAGTTATTTCGTGTAGCTAACTGTCTCTGTCTGGCTCAGCTGCCAGACAGAGAGCATTTGGAGACAGGTGCTGTGTCTCACTTGCCCATTCATCCGTCATATAATGGTTTAACACTTATATTTTGGGCATTGCGCTAGTTGCTAAGGATATATAAATGAACAAGTCATCACATCCTAGTGTGGGGTGGCCTACAAGAAGCAGTTTAGCAAACGGATATAAAATACGACAGCTGGTAACATGTACTGTGAAGAAACATAAAAGAGAGTGAGAAGTGGGGGGGGGTGGCTGAAACCGTTTCACCAGATGGGTGCTGGGGTATTGGGTTTGGGGATGCAGGAGAGGGTCAGTGAGTTGACTCAGACTGGTTGTTGTTGGAGCAGGATCTTTTCATTTCTTTCTTTTTAAAAATAATGTATTTTTTTGTATTTTATGGGCAGTGGTATTTTGCCTGTGTATATAGTATGTCTATGTGAAGGTGTTAGGTGTCCTAGAACTGGAGTTAAATAGTTGTGAGTTGCCATGTGGGTGCTGGGAATGGAACCCGGGTCTTCTGGATGAACAGCCAGTGAGTGCTCTTAACCAATGAACCATCTCTCCAGCCCCAAGAGACAGGGCTTCTTAAAGCAATTTTTCCATGTGGTGGTAGTGAACTTTGGGGGACTAGGAGGATGGAGGATGAGAAGCCAAGTTTCCTCTGAGATTAAGCTCCAGAGAGCTGAGGTGGTCCTAGCTTGGGAAGCCCTCTGTAAGAGGGTAGCAGTCTCATTCTGGAGGGAAAAGTTCTTAGATTAGGTCTGAAGGATTTGCTCTGTGAGTAAGATCACACAGAAAGGTTCCAAATTCATCTTCAAATCACAAGAGTGAGGGCCTCCATGAGGGCGGGCCACAGAAAGAAGTGGAAGAGCGACAGGGTACTAAGAGGCCATTGGAGATGCTAAAGAAATATTGGCTTCAATGACAGGATGTGCAGATAAATAAGACAAATAAGAAAGGGGAGAGAGAGAGAGATGAGGGGAGGGGGAGAAGCACCTGCAGTAAAATGAAACTCCTAGAAATAAAAAGCAATATAAAATTCAACAAACAACCCACAGGGGAAGGGAGGAGCGAGCTGGGAACTAACTGTTCATACGGTGACAGAGATATGACATGAGATCCAGAAAACCGACAGAGGTGAAGACAGCAGAGTCAGGAAATCTCACGGTGGAGTCCCAGAAGGAAAAACTAAAAGGGAAGAGACAGACATCGCAGTTACAGGTTTTCTACAAGTGATGGAAAGCAGAGCCACAGAACTAGGGAGCACACGCATCTCATGCAGGATGTGTGAAAATGAACCTGTGCTTTGCATGTCTGAAGATGCTGCAGGTGGAGAAGGAGAACAGCCCTGAGGAAGGCCAGTCAGCTTCTCCATGACCTCCGCAGGCTGGGAGACTGCCTGAAGGCTCAGGGAGAGGGGACCAGGTCAGCTAGCACTGCCTGCAGCAAACAGCCCTTTCATGAACTAAGGCACAAAGAAAAATACATGCCTTTTAACATTTAATCGTAATTAAAAGCTAAGAGTGACTGAAAGAGATTTCAGAGTTTATTTGGACAAGGAAAGTGATCACTCTGAACACAGAAAACTGGACGTAACAATTCATGTGTGTGAAATAGTGTCTTCATTTGTGATGTTAAAGACACACGGATCTGAAACACCGGAGGACAGGATGGACGTCAGGAGAGGAGAGTGTAGCAATGGCCAGAAGCCCCTGCTAGGTTGTCAAGATGTGATATTAGTGCTGTGGTTTGTGTAGGATTTAAGTGTGTCACTCCCCAAAGGTCACATGATAGAAGCCTGGTCCCCAGTGTGATTGATGCTTCTGGAAGGTGAGGTGGAAACTTGACCTTGACAGGAACTCATACAGCATCCATGGAGGTCCAGTTGGTCCCCGGGAGAGTGGATTAGTTTGTTATTGCCATTGTCTCTCATAGTCTCAGCTGCACTCAGACTCACCATGTAGGCGGGGCTGGCCTTCTCTCTTTCTTTCTTCCCCTCCATCCTCCTCCCCCTTCTCCTCCTCCACCTCTTCTTCTTTTTTGGTTTTTTGAGACAGAGTTTCTCCTTGCAGCCCTGGCTGTCCTGGAACTTGGTCTGTAGACCAGGGTGGCCTTAGAGATCCACGGCCTCTGCCTCCTGAGTGTTGTGATTACAGGCGAACATCACCACACCTGACTTGGCCTTGAACTTGTGACCCTCCTGCTACCTTGTAGTGCTAGGCTCACAGGCAGGCATCAGCACATCCAAACTGGTTATTGCTCTACAGAGAGGAAACCCTGATCCTCATCCTTTCCTGTCTCATCATGTGATCTCTTCTGGGCATGCTCCTGTCTACCCTGAGGCTCTCATCAGGGACCAGATCACTGCGAGCACTCAGTCCTGGATTTTAAGCTCCCAAACGACGACGAGCTAAATGAATCTCTGTGTATAACTGTGTGTAATCTCTGTGTAACTGTGCAAAGTGCCCAAATACAGCTAGATGTTGTTATTTAAATGTACACGGTGAGACTTCAAGAGCAACAGTTAAGAAAATGAAACCGAAGTATATATACAGCTCATTCTGGGGGAGGAAAAGAGTGGTGTAAAATAAGATAAGCAAAGTTCAGCTTTTAAAATAATACTTTTATTTTCTGTTCATGAGTGTTTTGCCTGCAAGTATGTCTGTCTGTGTAGCATATGAGTGTTTGGTTCTCATGGAGGTCAGGAGAAGGCATCACATTCTCCCCAACACTGAAGTTACAGATGGTTTTTAGCCACCATGTGGGTGCTGGGAATTGAATCCTGATTCTCTGAAAGAGCAGCAAGTGTTCTTAACCACCGAGCCTACTCTCCAGCCCAAAGCTCAGCTATTTATTTATTTATTTATTTATTTATTTATTTATTTATTTATTTATTATGTATACAGTGTTCTGCCTGCAGGGGTCACCAGATCTCCTTACAGATGGTTGTGAGCCACCCTGCGGTTTCCGGGAATCAAACCCAGGATCTCTGGAAGAGCAGCTGGTGCTCTTAACTTCTGAGGCAACTCTCCAGCCCCATCAGCTTATTTTTTTTTAAACTTTTATTTATTATTTATTTATTTATTTATTTGCCTTGGTGTCTGCCTGGAACTGAAACTACAGACAGTTGTTAGCTGCCATGTGGGTGCTGGGAATCGAACCCGGGTCCTCTAGAAGAGCAGACGGTGCTCTTAACCGCTGAGCCATCTCTCCAGCCCCCATCAGCTTATTTTTTAAGGCAAGAAAAGAAAAAGAAAAATGAGACCAATAAAAAATAATACCCAAAAGCAATATAGTAGTAAATACTTGTTCAAATGTGTCAATAATTATATTAAATGTAAGTGGACTAAACTTAAGTGCTAAAAGGTAACTGATATTAAGATCAACTGGAAAAAGAGGGCACATAAATACCTTGTTCCCAAGAAACAAATGTGTGTGTGTGTGTGTGTCTGTGTGTGTGTATCTGTGTGTGTGTATGTGTCTGTGTGTGTGTCTGTGTGTCTGTGAAAAGGGCTTGGGAAGTATACATGCAAAAGGCCACCAGGAGACACCATCTTACACAAAATGAACAAAATTTGACACTCTTAAAGGTTGACAAGGGTGTGGTTAACAGTAATTGGGTAAGGGACTCAGGCACTTGGTATAGACAGACATGCGACCATTCAAGGCCCTGGTCCACTGCACCCATGAATGACGATGTCAGTAATTCATGAGACAAGTGGCAGGGGAGAAATAGTCTGGTGGGTGGAAAGCAAGGGTCATCACTCAGATTCTATATTGCCAGGGGTCTTAGTGAAATTTACATGGGTCTCTGGACAGACTCTTTTTAGCCATAGCAGAGGATCTGGGAGAATCATTCTTGTAGTCCCATTGTGGGCTACCGGCCACCGGATGTTGAGGTGTGACATTCAAGGAAGATCTTAATCAGGAAGTCATGTGATCAGTGGTGTTTGATGTTTTCCTTTATCCTTTTCAGGCAAGACTGATTTTATCAGTGAAGCAAAACAAAGCAGCAAACAAAGCAAGCTTGGCTTGGTGCAGTGGTCCAGGCTGTAATCCCAGCACTCGGGAGGCTGAGGTAGGAAAATCCTGAGTTCCAGGCCAGCCTGAGCTACACAGTGAGACTAGACCTCAAAAACTAACAAAACACAAGAAGGCAACAAAGAAGAAAAACAAAAACAAAACCCAAACCCCAACCAAAATACCTCTAAAAAATTAAAACCAGGCCAAGCCATGATGGCACAGGCCTTTGATCCCAGGATTTGGGAGGCAGAGGTAAATAGATCTCTGTGAGTTCTAGATCAGCCTGGTCTATATAGTGAGTTCCAGGAAAGCCAGGGGGGGGGCATAGTAAGACAACAAAATCTCAAAAACAGCATCCACACAAAACTCTTCAAACAAACAAACCCCCAAATGAAACCCAGACAAGATTGCTGGAGGTAGAAGGAAATCAACTCAGTCATTAGCTCTACACCTTGCACATGCTCAACTACTGTAGTCCCAGGATCTCAGTAGGATGCTCATGATTCCACAAAAGGCCCTGACAGCATTGTTAGTGATTGCAGAATGTGGGACATAGCCCACCTGCCCAGGAATGGGAGTGTGGTTGGACAAGCTGTGCCCAACACACAATGAAATATTATAAACATAAGAATGCTGATCAGCACAGCTCCGTTCACTGAAGGAAAGAGTCCTGGAGAACATAACCCAGTGCCCTTTAAACCAAGAAGTCAGTATCACTAGAGCACACACCCCATGCTAAGTGAGTTATCTAGGCAAAGCAAGGTAGCAACAACACAGAGGGGTTGACAGAGGGGAGCCCAGGGAATTTATAGTCTATCTGCCGGCGGAGGCTGCTGCTTTCCCCTCCTTTCTGCCCCACCCTGCCTCTCCCCGCTTTCTTCATTTCCTGGGGTGCTAGGATCCTTGTGCATAGATTGCAAGTACTAGGTCCCCAGCCTTTTATGGAGGTTTCGAGAAATGGAGAAATAGTGTAGAGTAGGGAAGTGCTATGTTTTAAAAGGATTATTGTTTTTTTATTTTAATTATGTGAATGTATATGTGTATAGGCCTGTGCATGTGAGTGCAGTTACCTGTGGAGGCCAGGAGAGGGCATTAGATCCCCTGGGGCTGGAGTTCCAGGCATTGGGAGCCGTCTGATGTGCATGCATGTGTGTGCGCATGCTGAGAATGAAACTCAGGTTCTTTGAAAGAGTGGCCATCAATCACCCTTAACTTCTGAGTCATTTCCAGCCCTAGACATCTCTACTTTTGAGAATTCATGGCTTTATTCTTCTGTGCTCTACTTTCTTCCTTCAAAGAAAGACTTTCTATGCATCAGATTGCCTATAAATATTTTATCAGCTCATTTGCTTTTCACAATAGACTTGTGAAATAAATCTTCATCAACTAGCTCACAGGAGGAAACTGAAATACACGGAGAAGCATGGTAGCTCACTGCAGGTCACACAGTTTCTTGCGCTGATGTTGACTCATTCCTTATTGGAAGGGGGAGGATGGGCATGAGCCCCCAGGCAGCTATCGCCATGGAGGTTGCAGGTGCGTGCTCACACCAGAAAATCCAGAAGGTTCCTCTCAATAATGCTGCAGGGCTCAGAAAGTACAGGCATGGATCCCAGGCAGCCTGGGCCCAAATCTAGGCTGTCAGCTGCCTGCTTTGGCTTGACAAATCTCGCTGCCTTGAGGGGACTGTTTTCATATCTGCATCATTGAGGTGGTTTGGGTTGACGCTTCAGGATGGTGTGAAAGAGCATAGAGTAAGATGAGAGGCACCTGGTCCACTTCCCCATGTGGTAAGCGATTGGATTTGCCATCTAGACTACTAGACCTGTCTCCGACTTGCCTGGCGGCTCTCCTCAAGCTTCCTCGAACAGGTCTTAGCCAAGAGTGGGTCCTTCAGGTGTGATGGAACAATGGGACCAGTGTGGTGCAGTCCGCAGCTGCAATGCACTGTCTACCAGTCTGCTCTGCAGCGTCCTTACTAGGGTCCAGCTGGCTGAGGCTCCAGGGCTCTGGAGTGGTCATTCCCACAGTGACCACCAGGGGCCAGTATTGGCCATTTCTGCCTTTCTAGGTGTCCAGCAGCTGAGGGACAGACTGCACAGTCTTGCCATCTGCCAGGTGGGGAATCTCCAGCTAGCGTGCACTTGAGGTTCTGGTTTGATTTAATTTCTGTTAAAGAAGAAAAATGGAGACTCCGTGTGTTCTGACACTTGTCCATTCCTTTGTCCATTCCTGCACCTGTCTATCCATCCACGACTCCATTATCTTCTATTTGCTCGCTTATCTACCCATGCATTGCCTTCCGTCCATTACCCCACCCTCTCTCCCTCTCCTCCCTCTGTCTGTCTGCCCTGATGTATGCCATCTTCCTGGTCATTGTGTGACTTTATATACACATCCATTGATCCATCACACATCTGTCCAGCTGCTCGCTCTCTCATATATAGAGAGAACCTTGCTGAGCCAGCCTTCTTCAGTCACAGGTACCCACCAGGGAAGAGACATGGAAATCTGAGAGCTAAGAGGGGTCAGATGGTAACACTTGGGTAGTGGAAGAAACTGAAGATCTTCGTCTAAGGCATTTTACATTCCCTGTCAAGGAGCACCTTCCGGTGCTGGAGATCTCCATGGTGGATGCTGAGCCACACTCCTGAAAGAGGCCAGGGAGAGGCTTAGGTCCTACACACAGAAGTGTAGGGTGATTTGGACAAACAGATTAGTTATGCAGAAATGCCACCATTGTAGGTACTTGTTCTCTGGGCTGATGCCAATCAAACACAGGCCAGGAGATGAATGTCAACTCAGATGTCTCTCCTGTAAGGCCGTGCTACTGGCTGTGACAGACACAGGGGCAGAAGTCACTGTGATAAGTGATGGGTGGGGGACAGGGAAGAGAGCAATGGCTAGGTCATTTCTGTCATTTTAACAATGAGACAATGACAAGTGGTCACATCAGCCAGACACCAAAGGATGAAGAGCAGAATTCACATTTCCCTTTCACTCAGCCTCAGACTTTAGCCCTGGGATGCCTTCCTACAAGCACCACTGAACCACTGAACTCTGGACCCTGAGAATGCCAGCCCAAGCTGTGCCTTGTGGGGTCCAGTGAGGGACCTGGGAATGGCACTTTGGAATGCAGCCACAGTCATTGTGGGGACAGACTCTAGCAGAGGGCACTTGGCCACAACTTGGGTAGCAGTTACAGAATCTGTACCAGGCAGGGAACTCTATCAGGAATCTCAACTACTTGTGACCAGAGCCAGACAAATGCCACCAAAGAGCTTTGGGGCAGGTCAAAGAGATATAGTCTCAGGACCGGGCAGCCATTCCAGGTGAGGGGTGGGAGGTGGGGGTAAGGAGGTGAGAGTGGAGGGGTAGGGGGTGGGGTTAGCAGGATCCCACAGGCAAAGAATTCAAGTAACACCACTGGCAGCTTAGATGGAGGACAGTGGATGTACTTTTGACACTAACTGGCAAACAATAGCAACAATGATCTGGCTCCACACGGAGCTGTAAAGGGAGCACAAAAGATCCCCAACTCTGCCCCTGTCCCCATAGCCTCTTGGTTGACAATCTCATTTGGATAATCTTCAAATGGAGATGCTGAGATGACTCAGCAGGTAAAGGTGTTCCATGTGCAAGTCTGGCAGGTAAAGGTGGAAGGCAATGACTGACCCACACAGTGCTGTGGTATATCCTGAGCACCCCTTCTGCACACACACATCATGCACATAACGCACAAAATATTAATAGAACAAATTTTAAAGTGATGGCCGAACACAGACCCCCCCAGAACCCCCCACAGGGGGAAGCAATGCTTCCATAAATGTTTCAGTTGGGGGTCCCCCGCAGTCAAGATCAGCCAGTCTGTGGGAAAACACAGACAAGTGACCGATCTCCCAAAACAGGGTGGAGACAGAGCCATAGCCACCTCAGCGTCGGCACCCACTGCTTGTTCCTGGAAGGGCCATTTCTATCTGGGTAAATGTCAACACCTCCCTGGTGTGACATCCACACCCATCACAGTGCTCATTATAGCTAGAACGGAAGGGCTGGGTAAGTGTACTCAGGACAGGGAGAAAAAAAATGCAATTTAAAGTTTCTGCCTCTTATAGAAATAAAAATTTAAGTATGAGAAAATATTTTATTTAAACATTGAAGGAGGAAGCAATTTAGCAGTTAATGTTGAATCACATAGAAATTGAATCTCTAGGGGGTTGGAGAGCTGGCTCTATGGTTAAGGTGCTTGCTGTTCTCAGATCTGAGTTTAGTTCCTCATGTCCATATGGGACAGCTCACACTGTAATTCCAGCTCCAGGGACGCCGACGCCCTCTTCTGGCCTCTGTGGGATCCTGCAGGCACAAGACATCCATATTTCTACAGACACAAGCACATTAACAAAACAAAACACCTAAATCTAAAGAAAGGAAAAAGGAACAAGAAGATGCATGGATCTGCAGGGAAGCTTGTTTCTTATGTTCCTCGAGTGCCCTTATGTGCCTGGATGGAAATGACCGCTGCTTTGAAGGTTCTATTCAGGCATACTCTGATCTTGGCCTTCCTCCCAAACTGTGCTGTCACCAAGGAATACAAGTGTCCCATGGCTACCCCTTCTGAAAAGATGCCATCTAAGGTCCTCACTGTTTTGGCTGCAGTGGAAGACTGAGTTTATGATCCTCATGACCAGCTCAGGCTGACTTTGAACTTACTATGAAGCTGAGACAGGCTTTGAACTCATCTTCCATCTCTCAGACGTTAGGATTACAGGCATGCCCTACTGCACTCTATTTACTCATTATTTTATTTTTTCTGGTTTTTTTTGTGTGTGTGTATGTTTCGGGGGTGGGGGGAGGTTTGAAGCAGGCTGATCTCTGAGTTTGACGACAGCCTCATCTACAAGTCTGCAGATGGAGTTCCAGGACAGCTAGGGTTACACAGAGAAACCCTGTCTCAAACAACAAAACAAACAAACAAAACCCCCAAATCAACCAAACAAACAAACAAAATGACAAGTGTGCTGCATGTGGTTCTTTGGGGTCTTTAACATACTCGGCATATCCTGATGAGTGAGGAAGCTGATTTTATCTTCCCAGTTTCTTATTTTTTTCCCTTCCTTACTGTCCAGGTTACACCTCAGAACAGCACCACGTGTGCATGTGTGTGCATGCATGCTCACACACGTGTGTTCATGCTTGTATGTATATGTGTATGCGTGCATGTGTGCAGGTGTGTTAGTTCTGGGGCTCAAACTCAGGGCCTTGCCCATGCTAAGCAAGCTATCTACCACCTAGCTCCGCCCCCAGCTCTTTGGACAGTGAGACAGCTGTGGTGAAGGCAGTCTTCCTATCTCACTGCTCATCTCAGGGGAAAGTTCTTGACAGTTTCACCTGAAAGTCTAATGTTTGATGAGGTGTTTTGGGTTTTTGGTTTTTTTTTTTTATTAAAAAGATCAGATTTAGGAAGTTCCCTTCTGTTTTTGTTTTGCTGAGGTTTTTTTTTTCTTTTCTTTTCTTTTTTTTTTTTTTTTTT
>PVIH01012450.1:0-63507 GCA_004025045.1 Sigmodon hispidus
AAAAAAAAAAAAAAAAAAAAAAAAGAAACATCATCCACCATGATCAAGCAGGCTTCATCCTAGAAATGCAGGGATGGTTCAAAATAGGATACTATTTTTTACTAAAGAAATTTTGGTTGACAGATTTATAGTATAAATACAACTGGAGAAAACTTAAGATATAAGGTACAAACAAATCACCATTCATCAAAAGTTAACTTTTACTTAGTGCCTATGCTGAGACACTTCTGTTTGTGTAGTAGATTATTTTCCACCCACTGTGAACTATCTCATGTATCAATATGTCAGGATTTTTCATACCTGTGCACATATCTTTGTAAAAATTACACAATATTTGTTTTAAATATTACTACTATTACTAATGACAAATTATAACTAAGGAATATCCTTAATTTTTATTAATTTCATTGGAATATTTAAATACATTTAGAGGTAAAACCATATTCAAATATATGGTTATTCTCATATTTTTAGGATCCAAACACTTGTCTGTATCTGAGGACCAAAGTGTCAACAAATGAATTTTGAAGGGAAGGTGGAAAGTTCATATCAAACCATAAGTTTCTACTTACCAACTTTTCAATATTAAAGAATATACTGAGTAAGTAGCAAATGTTATCATTAAATATATAAATTCATTTACATCCTTAAATGTCTTTGAAGAGAGTAAACTTAGCTCAAGAAATGCCATTTTGTATTCTAGCAGTTACAGAGATAAAATAGAGTTCAGTTCCACATTCCTGGCAGGGGCTTGCCCAGTTCTAGGAGAGAATGAGCTGGACACCTGGATGATCCAGGTGGGGTTCAGGACTAAAAGGCATCTTCCATTTTAGAGAACTATGCTAAACTAAAGCAGAGCCCTGAGAAAGAGTCTCTCACCCAGTTCCCAGAGACCATAGCTAGAAACTGATGTTCACAAAGGGACAGCATGACCTAAGTTCCAACTGCAGAATCCATAGCACCCTGGCCCTGCTATCTAACCACCAAATGCTCTAGTCAAAATACACCGCCATTATTCCTGGGCCCAAATTCAAGGAGAAATTCCCCAGATTAGCTGTCAGCACACAACCTTGTACTAGAGTAACCCCAAATTGTGGTTTTTCCCTTTAAAAAAGGCTGTTAAGACCCCCTCGCCCCCGCCCCCCCCATCTTACTATGGCAAGAGCTGGACTGGGTTCCCTGCCATGGCTTGTATTTACATCAATAAACCTTGCTATTGCATTTTGCTACATCCTTGTCTCTTATGGTCTCTCTTGGGTCACAACTTTGGGCATAACAGTCTTCAGTGTCTACTAAACATTTTATTCTTCAATACTTATCTATAGGAATTTACAAATGGCAAAGACTCAGGAAAATATAACCAATATTATTAGTAATGAGAAAAATGTAGGTCAAATCCCTAATATCAAACAGTTTTTTTTAATTTAAAAGGTTTTTATATAATATATTCAGATTTTTGGTTACCTTCCTCAACTCTTCCCAGATCCTCCCTCTCTTCCCTCAAAGAAGTCTTATATCTTTAGGTGAGCTTTACATAAAACTTTTAAGAAGAAAAACATTTCCAAGAAAACATTTAGTTGTGAATATTCTAAGCTCTTGCTACTGGGGCTTCTTTTAGGTAATTCCCCAAATTAAACTGGATATTTGCATTGTCCTTTCAATGAGAAAGTTTTATACATAGAATTCTAATTTGTCATCTTATCATCTCTTAGTTCTGGCTATAATGATATGCCCATTCCATAGGTATTTCTTCATTGACATTCTCTCTCCTCATTCAGGTTGAGCATTATTCCTAATACACTGATACTTATTTAATGCATCACATCTGCATATGAATTCGGTTTTCTCTTCAGAGAAATATGACAGGTATTCTGTAAGTAGTCAAAGAGTAAAATGCACCAAGATTAGTCAGTGTTGCCTTGCTTAATCTTTTCAGACTCATCATAGAAACCAGTTTGCAGTTACAGCCTATCATCAGCTGTGTGCTCTTTGGATATTCTCTAGTGTGGTACAGATTCTTCCACAAATAGAGCTGTGATAGTTCAGACACTTGGGATTTGCTCTGCACCACTAAGTTCCTGGAGTTCCTGACCCTTTCCATCCACCACGAATGGGTCATGCCTCCCACGTCTCAAGCTGTGTCATGTTCCATGCAACTACTCTCCTGAAGACATTTTAAAATTATCCTTTTGGAACCAACATAAGATAGCAGATGGATAATCTGCTTGAAGGCAGGTGAGGTCATATATCATTAGACATCAGGGAAATCCTATATGTAACCAAACATCTGCATTTACAAAATAGAGTTGAAAGCTTTCCAAAAAGAAAAGTCTCTCAAACCCTTATTGCTTGCCAATATAACAACTGAAAAATGTATAAAAGGTAATCATGAAAACAGAGTCAGTGAGATTTCTGACTCAAAGTGTCCATAGAGATCATGTTTTTCAATTCAGTAATTTCACAGTAGGAAAATAGAACCAAGAAAACTTAAATATTTCACCAAACTTTTCAAAGCTAGTTCTGTTAGAAATGGAACTGAAATGCAGTCTCTGCAACAATGTTTCATTGCCATGTAGTCATCTCAGTTTATTAACATCCTGCATGCATTAAGACTGCACTATAAACAGAACACATAAGTCTCCAAGCATTTTTAGTGAGGCTTCTGTAATCATATTGGAAAAATGACAGTCAAAATTATCTTCTCTATATGCCCAGAGAATGCTTTCTCCTGAAGGAAATACTCAATATCAGATTAGGATAACAAGATCTTCCTAAAATGAATGTTTCCATTTGCTGAATTAAATATTCAGGACTTCCCAGAAATGTGTTGGCTTAAATTCATAGGTTGGAACATTTCTTTTCTAGTTTATAAGAAATAGCCTAAGTATAAGAAAATATGAAATCAGGTTAAGTTGTATCATTTGTAGAAGCAAGCATACATCATTTTCTATATGCCAGAAACTATAAGGAATGTTTGATGAATATTGCTTAGATGAGGCTTTAGACAGACTGATAAATCATCTTCCTGTAACATTGGAGCTAAATGGGGAAACAATGGGATGATGAACCCCCAGAGATTAGTTAAAATGTGGCTGAGACTGAGAAGCAGAATGGTAAATTTAATTAAAGCTCCTTTGACCCAGTAGATTTTAGTAAGGGTGTCCTAGTGTGAAAGCATTATTGGTTGACAGGTGCTATTAGTAACTGTTTGATTTGTACTACCAAGTGATAGAAATCTGACAAAGCTCTCAAGAGGCTGGCATCAAACAATACCTTTTCTATATCCTGCATTCATGCACATTTCAATATTTAATTGGTTAATATATCTTTAAATATATTTTATTTTATAAGTATTTTTGCCTTTCTTTAATGTACCATGTGTATGCCTGGTTAGAAAAGTGCATAAGATCCCTAGAAACCAGATTCATAAATGCTTATGAGCAACTTTGTGATGCTAGGAACCAAACCCAAGAATTCTGCAAGAGTTACCAGTACTCTCCATTTCTGTGAAATGGATCGCAAGTTCTTATGCATATCATTTTAGTGTAAATTGTTTGTATTTTATGTTTATGTCACAATTGGTGGAATGTACAGTTTCTACAGACATCTATACAAAGTCCTGAACTTTATTTTAAATAAAGGAGAATCAAAAATATCTGCTTGAGGCAGTATACTGGGATGGATTGCAAATACAGCATTTATTGTTGTGGAAGAATTTAAAAGCATTTGTGACAGCATGCTTTTAATACCTTATATAGGCTAAGGAATATTCTGAACTAGGTATCAATGGCTCCATTCATATAGATATCATGTAGTTAGTAGTGAAATATGACTTGAGCAAGTAGAACACATTGGCAAGTTTGTCCCAACACATGAAGATAACTATAAGGTTCCTCTTATATTTTATTGGTCTAAATCATAACAAATAATGATACATTGGAGTGAATTGATTGATGCACAATCAATATACCACATAAAAAATATCCCAGCTCTGGAGAAAATGCTTCAATTATCAGCTCTTACAATGATTGCTTGCCCTGCAAACTGCTACCTTTACCAGTATGCATACAACCAATACCAGTTTGAAGTAGAATGTGAAAATGGGCACCATGTTGGGCTATCTGCACAGCAGTGTTTCCTAAAATCAACCCAGGCTTTCATTGGGTTGCCTTCCTTTTACCAGTAGATTTCCACCCTAGCATTCTCAGGTGTTGATATAAAAGATAGTCTCTAATTAACATGCTGTACACTAAAGTCAATGTCTGAAACTCCACCCCTGAGAACCAAACCTGTGGCATTTGGTGTAGCATTTTCTTGATAATTCTCCAAAAGAAATGGGCAATATGATTTCCTCTGTACCCTCTTCATGCTTGCAACTGTTGCCAGCTCATTTGAATACTGTTTGAATCAACTCATCTGTAGGCTATTTTGAGATTACAGAGATCATAACTCACGACTTTCCCAAGGCATTTGCTCCTAAATAAATAAGCACTACAAATGGCATTTTCACTGCTGAATGAGTCCTGTTTAGGCAATAAATGCATTTTATGATCATCTTTCTCTTTGCCCATCAATTCGCTACTTCTGTTTAAGGAAAAAGGCCTCCTTAGGCAACTGAATTCTGGCTGCCTCAATTAAGTCAAATTTGTCAAATCAAAGAATGGGTGACCGATTGCCTTCAGGTATCTTGAATATAAATGTCCTTACAATGTGGAAGACAGTCTGGAGAATTTGGATAGCTAAGGGTAAACCATTTGAGTGTCAGCAATGGCAGCCAACCAAACCAAGTCTGGCCCAATGTTTTGCCAAAATCACTTACTCAACAACAACAACAACAATCCATATTTTACTGCCAGGTTTATTTATGCTCATGGCTTTTTTCTTACAAATCTATTTAGACAACTGTCAGTGCTTTCTCTGTGCTGATAGGATGCCCTCTATTTGGACATCTTACATGATATGTCTGGATAATGTATTCAGAAGTGAGTGCCAATTAAGCCTCAAAAGTATAAGTAATTTTACAATTTTAAAGGAAAACAGCATTGACTGAAATGTAAACATTATAAAAAACAATACATAATAAATAGTTCCTAAGTACTTAGCCAATTAAAAAGTCAATTAACAGTAATAGAGAAAATCCAAGTCCTAAACAATAGAACAATAGAACATGTTAAAGGCTGTACTTTATAATGCTTAGAAAATAATGATGCTGAAAAATATGATGTATCATAAAGTGTGAGATGCAGCTAATATCTAACATTTGGGTCATTCATTTATTTAAACCTAAAAATTAATGAAATAATAGAAGAAGAAAACACTGCCATATTACATTTACCAAGAACATAATTCTATGACTTTTGACTTATTTATTTTCTGACTAGGTAAAAATAAACTACTTCTGTACTCTGTATACACATATATATGTATATACATGTATGTACACATGTATGAATATGAAAATATATTCTAAGTTTCACAAGTCTTCTTGAAAGTTGAAACTATATTGGGTACTATGATTTTAAATTAATGTTCTTATAAATTTCTATGATACACAAAATATGGCAGAAAATCAGATAAAAATCAGAAAATCATAGTAAGTTAAAAAAGACTCCTGGATATTGAAACATGTAACTACTAAAATTGGGATCATGAGGAATATGACTTTTATGTAAACATGAGTGAAAATCCCCTCCACTTTGCAGCTACAATTGGGATAATAGTCTGCAATTATATCTATTTATACTATATTATATTTTATCTATTTATACACTTTAATAAGCTAAGTACCCTCTTAGTCAATGATATGGTACAGAATGTGTGTCTTTGATAATTTTGTGAACTATTTTAGTTCACTATATATTCTTAGAAGTTACATTTTTAAAATATTTATGGGTTTGGTTTTTCATAATCAAGTTTAATATGTTTTATAAACAATGTTTTAAAAACAAATTTATCAGAAATTCTAATTATATAATAGATTTTGTAAACAAAATTATCTGTTCTCTTTGTGTTTTATCTGGAAAAAATGCAATCAAGGCCACTAAAATTGAGTCAACTTACAAAATGCAGATTTAATTTTTTTTAAATTTATTACTCACTTATTTAAGTTAGTTAGCATCCAATCAATGTTTATATTGCTAGACAAGAACTAGAGTGCAAGTCCTCACCAGCTGTAACACTTGAGAGAGCAGACAGTACAACAGATCCAATGCTGTTAGCAGAAGATTGTGTGGGTGAGCCACCCCTGAAATCATAAGCATGAGACAATTGTTCCCATTTCCCATCTGGTGGACCAACCCTACAGCAGCCCAGGCCCAGATCCAGGGTTATGACTTGGGCCTGCCCTAATATCCACCCCACTTTTGATCTGCCAGAGCACTTCAAGAGACCTGACTCACAGACCTAAAGCTTCAAGTTCTCCATAGCACACGGCACCAGTGAGGTAACCAGGAAAAGTCCTAGTAGGGACGCAGCTCCAAACATCTAGTGAAGACCAGGAGTTTTGAACCAGACCAATGACTCTTTGGGATGAACACTTGCAAGTAGAGATGCACAGACCAAGAAGTATACGTTATGATTTGTTGGGTCTCACTATAGTTTCCATGTTGAGATTTTTTAATTTCTTCTTTACTTTTATTTTTTTCTCATTGTATTATCTTCATTTATTTTTACTTTAATTTTGATTTTTGAGGGGACAGGGTGCAAGGGACAAAGGGTGAATGTGATGGGATGGAAATGAATGAGATCAAGATACATGATATGAAAAACACAACAAATACACTTTATTAATAAATATTAAAACTATATATTTAAAAGTTTAAAAAAAACATGATTCACATTAATGCATAAAAAATAACAGTCATTTACTTACCTTTATAGGTAATAAAATCTGAACTCCATAACAATTTATTTAGAGATTGGAGCAGACATCCACAAGGATGACTGCAGCTAAGATGTCAAGCAATAGTACAGAGGGTTCCTGAACTGGCCTTCTCTATAATCAAATTAATCCCCACCCTAATTATCACCATAGAACCTTCCTTCAGAAACTGACGGAAGCAGATACAGTGAACTACTGCTAAGTACTGAGACAATCTCCTAGTCAAGTAGAAGAGAGGGAGAAGGGATTATATGATCAAATGGATTGAGATCATGATGGGCAAACCCACAAAGACAGCTGACCTGGGCTACTGGGAGCTCATAAACAAGGGACTGAGAGCTTGGGTCTCTGGCAATAAGACCAGGATTTATTTCTAGCGTATAACTGACTTTTTGGAGACCATTCCCAATTGAGAGATCCCTTGCTCAGCTTTGATAAAAGGGAAGGGCTTGGTCCTGCCTCAACTTGATATCCCAGACAGTGATGACTCCCTATGGGAGGCCTTTTCTTCATTGAGGAGTGGATGGAGTAGGGGGTGGGGAAGTTGGTGAGTAGGAGGAGGGGAGGAAAGAAGAACTGTGGTTGGTATATAGAATGAAAAAAAAAAACCCTTTTAAATAAAGTAAATAAAAGTCATTTATCCAAGGTAACATGTCTTTGAATAAAACAGTTCTATAAACCAAAGTGCCAGGTATTCATCCCTAGAGACACTTTGAGCCGTTATGGCCTTAGACTCCTCTGCCAGAACCATCCAAGGGAGGATGAACAATGTCTTTGTGTTATGTAATGTCTTAGTTCAGAGACTACAGAGATCCTGTAAGTTACCTGTTCACATGACACTAAATCTTCTTTAGAATAAACACATTTGTTCTCCTTAAAATTTTAGTCTGCTATAACATGAGTTAGCATAAATGCAAAGATTATGAAGGTTTGTTAGATTTTGTTGAAGGCTTTTTCAGTATCTAATGAGATGATCGTGTGGTATTTTTCTTTCAGTTTGTTTATGTGGTGGATTATATTGACAGATTTTCTAAGGTTGAATCATCCCTGCATCTCTGGGATGAAGCCTGCTTGATCATGATAAATGATTGTTTGATAAGTTCTTAGATTCAGTTTGCCAGTATTTTATTATTTTTTATTAGTGTTCATGAGGGAGATTGGTCTATAATTTGATTTCTTAGTTGTGTCTTTGTATGGGTTGAATAACATGGTGACTGTAGCCTTTTATAAAGAGTTTGGCAATGTTCCTTCTGATTCTATTGTTTGAAACAATTTGAAGAGTAGTGATATTATCTCTTTTGTCAAATTCTGGTAGAACTCTGTGCTGAAACCATCTTGTTCTGTTTTTCTTTTTTTTTTTTTTTTTTTTGGTGTTGTTGGTGATATTGTTTTTTTAGAGACTTTTAATGACTGCTTCTATTTCCTTAGGTGTTCTAGTGCTATTTAAATTATTTATCTGGTCTTGATTTAATTTTGGTATGTGGTACCTATCAAGAAATAAGTTCATTTCTTTTATTTTAGATTTTAAAAATTTGTAGAGTATAGGTTTTTGAAGTATGACCTAATGATTTGCATGATTTCCTTTGTATCTTGTTACATCCTCCTTTTTATTTCTAATTTTGTTAATTTGGATATTCTCTTTCTGCCTTTTGGTTAGTTTGAAGAAGAGTTTATCTATCTTGTTGAGTTTTTCAAAGAACCAACTCTTAGTTTCATTGATTCTTGTGTTGTTCTCTTTGTTTCTATTTTATTGATTTCAGTCCTCAATTTGATTATTTACTGGAAACTGTTTCTCCTGGATAAGCTTGTTTCTTTTTGTTGGAGAGCATTCAGGTATGTTGTTAAGTCATTAGTATGATATTTCTCCAAACTTCTTTATTGAGGCATTTAGTGCTATGGACTTTTCTCTTAGTGTGGTCTCAAGTTTTTGTCCCAGTAACAATTCCCAATTACCCATTAACCACATCTCAAATAACTGACTCAAAGGCTTAATATTGTAGTAACTTTTAGGCCAGTAGCTCAAGCATCTAGCTCTTACACTTAAATTAACCCATAATTCTTATCTACATTTAGCCATGTGCCTTGGTACCTTGTCTCAGTGCAGCATTTTCAGCTGCTTCCTCTGTGACTATCTGATGTTTGCATCTCTACCTTTCCTCTTCCCCAAGTTCTGATAAACTAGTGGCCTTGCCACCTATATTTTCTGCCTGACTATTGACCAATCAGCATTTTATTAAAACTATACCAGTGACAAATTTTTACAGTGTACAAGATCATAATTTCACATCTTAACCCTGCTTTTATAGGGTCTCATAAGTTTGAATATGTTGTACCTTCATTTTCCCTGAATTTTAGAAATTCTTTAATTGTTTTCTTTCTTTATTCTTTTACCCAATGATAATTCAAATAATTATTATTCAGTTTACATGAGTTTGTAGGATATATGAGATTTGCTTTATTAAGAAATGTGTTAAGGAGTTTTAGGAGAAGGTTCCGTGAGGTGTTTTGAAGAAATATTCTCTTGTGTTGGGGGAAACATTCTATAGATGTCTGCTGGATTCATTTGAATGATAACATGTTAGATTTTTTATTTCTCTGTTGTTTCTGTAACACTACTGAATATAGTGGTGGGAGTGGGTGTTGAAGAATCCCACTATTAGTGTGTGGGGTTTGATATGTGACTTAAACTTTAGTAATGTTTCTTTCATACGTGTAGACATCCTTGTATTAGGGACAAAGATGTTTAGAATTCAGACTTCATCTTCATAAACTTTTCCTATGATAATATGAAATGTCATTTTCTATCTTTTTTGATTGATTTTAGTTTGAAGTCTATTATGTTATATATTAGGATAGATATACCAGCTTGTTTCTTAAGTCCATTTGATTGGTAATTTTTTCCCAACCCTTTACTCTGAGCTGATGTCTGTCTTTGAGGTTGAGGAGTGTTTCATATATGCGGCCAAAGGCTGGATCCTGTTTTTGTACCCATTGTGTTAGTCTCTGTCTTTTAATAAGCAAATTGGGTGCATTTATATTAAAAGATATTAATGAACAGTGATTGTTAAATTTTTTTTAGGGCATTATTGTTTTGGGTGGTAATGCCTGTGTTTCTTTTCTTTTGGGGTTTGTTGGTGTGAGGCTATCTATTGCCTATGTTTTAATGGGTGTTGTGAACTCTTTGGAATGCAATTTTTTTCTGGTACTTTCTCTAGGGCTGAATTTGTGCATATGTATTGTTTAAATTGGGCTTGTCATAAAGTATCTCTTTTTCTTTGTTTATGGTAATTGAAAGCTTTTCTGTGTATAGAAGTCAAGGTTGATGTCCATGGTATATTTTAGTTTCTGCAGAATGTCTGTCCAGGATGTTCTGGCTTTCAGAGTTCCATTGAGAAGTTGGTTGTAATTCTCATAGGTTGCCTTTATAAGTTACTTAGCCATTTTTCTTTGTTGCTCTTAATATTCTTTCTGTATTCAGTATGATTAATGTTTTAATTATTATTGAGTGAGGGGAACATTTTTATTTTGTTCAGTCTATTTGGTGTTCTGTGAGCTTCATATAGCATTATAGGCATGTCTTTAGATTTGGAAAGATTTCTTCTATGATTTTGTTGACTATGTTTTCTGTGCCTTTAAGCTAGAATCCTTCTATTCCTATTATTATTAGGTTTTTTTTTATGGTGTCCCAGATTTCCAGGATGTTTTATGTTAAAAGATTGCTGGATTTAACATTTTCTTTAATTAAGCTGATGAATCTATTTCCTGTATCATATCCTCAACACCTAAGAGTTTCTCTTCCATCTTTTAAATTCTATTGTAGTTCTTGTTAGTTTACTCAGATTTCCTTTTTAATAATTCCCTCAATTTGTAAGTTTTTTTTATTTTACAAAGAGAAAAAGGACTTTACTTTCTAAAAAAAATAAAATAAAATAGTAACAAGGAAAAAATAAATAACAATGCAATTGTGTAGAATGAATAATGTTGAGATCAAATGAACAGCAGAAGACTATTGCCTCTATTTCAATTTTCAAGTTTTGGACTGTTTTTAACCTATTTAGTTGTAATTTTTAATTAATTTTTGGTTTTCTTTATTAGTTTTATTACTTTCTTCCATTATTAAAGTCTTTTTTCTGTTTCCTTAAGAGATATTTTTATTATTTCATCTTTAGTGGCTTATATCAACTTCATAAGATTATTTTAAGGTTGTTTTATTCAGCTTCAGCTGCATTGGAATGTTCAGGTTTTGCTGTTGTATAATTTCTATTTCTGGGGGTGTCATATTGCTCTTTATGTTTTAAATTTGTGCTGCATTCTACTCAAATCTGCGTATGTGCTGCCTGCATCCCTGGAGCTTTTACTTCTTCCAATCTATTTTTCTGGACTGCTGTTCTTCCCAGTAGTTGTGGTTCTTGTTTGCCACAATGAGTGTGTGGTTCTGTTGGGCTCTGATGCAGCAGGGGATTTTGGACACAGGGATAGGGAAGGTTCCCGCTATATCCCCTCTTTTTTTTCCTCAGAAAGAGATACCTGTATATTATCTCTGTTGCTCATTTTTTTAATTACTACTAATAAAAATGTGTCATCAATCCACCTAAACAATGACAAACATCCATAACTCATCAAATGACCAAACTCACACATTATACCTCTTTGAAATACAAATGTTGTGTTCTTTAGACTGTTTGCTGTTGTCTGAGATGCTGGATTCTTTAGGGGTCCTTGAGAAAATTGGAATAATCATTAAGTTCTAGCTAGAATAGTCTGTGAGGCTGGATGTCTTAGCCACCAGCCTTGAAGTTTTTCTGGATGCAGAAATTTAAGGAAACGGCAACAGAGGAATGCTGAGAGTTGGATCACCTAGGCCAGGCATGTTCATTGTTGTCTGGTCCCCTTGCTCTGAAAATATACAAAGTTTCAAAGGTAACAACACAATTGCATTAACACATGTATGCAGTGTGCATAAGTAAATTAAAGGTGATTTTTCTTTTATGTTTGATCAGGTGAGATATATATCACCTGTCTGGTAGTTGTATAAGGTTTGTTTCTTTATCTCTATAACTGGGATTTTTATCAAATGTGATCTTATCAACTTGAATGAATCCACAGCTTATTTCTGTGGAAACCAAAACATAACCTCTTCTCCAATGTAGCATATATTTTTAGCTTAAATTTTGAAATTAAGACTTTTTAAAAATATATAGTTTATATATAGGCATGTAGTTTAATTTAATAGATTTTATAATCCAATGTCTTTCAACTGCTATTGTTTGTTCATCAGCAATCAAAAATTTAGTCATACAGCGTGACATGCATCATCATAGACAGACAAATATGAACTATGTCAAGAGCAAACACATAAGTGAGGGAACTTCAGCTCCTTGGCCATACCCACTGAGAACCTCTCTCTGGTGGCAGGGTCATGCCCTGGATCTTGATCTCATTCCCAGCTAGCAGACTGGCCCTAAGCTAAAACTAGAAGGGTCCTTCCCCAGCGATTCCTAGCAAAAGGGACTTCCCACAGCCAGGTTCTGCATCCAGAGTGAAGTGTTTCATCATAGATGGACAGATAGACATTTTTGAAACACAGACTCCTGTCCAGAGCAAAGCCAGAGACCATGCAACCCCATGTTCAAAGGAGACAGGAGACATGTAAGCCCTCTAGCCATAACTGACTAAGAGCTGATAAAATCTGAACAACTGAAGCAATAGACAGACACCACTGCAGGAATACATATAACAATATAAAGAACAACAAGGCAATAACAGAAGAAACTATGGTTCTACAACACCAAAACCTGAAGAGAGCAATGAAGAGGAAACAAAAAGAAAAAAAAAAACTAAAAAACACCTTTATGAAAATTATAGAAGATATAAAAAGGATATAAAAAATTCCCTTAAAGAGATACAAGAAAATACAAATAAAAAAGTTGGAAGAGATGAACAAATCCTTGAAGGAAAACAAGAAAACCAAGAAAAAAAATGAAAGAAAAATTCCAGGAACTAAACATTGAAATAGATGCAATAAAAAAGTCACAAAGTGAGGCAAATGTGGAAATACTAAATCTGTAGAAAAGAGCTGGAACTACAGATACAAGCATAACTGACAGAATCCAAGAGATAGAAGAAAGAATCTCTGCAGTGCAAGACTCAGTAGTGGTCAAAGGTACACATAATTTATTCAATAAAATCATAATAGAAAACTTCCCAACTGAAATAAGGAAATGCCTATAATGTTACAACAAGCTTACAGAATACCAAGTAGATTAGACCCCCAAAAAAGTCTCCTCACCACATAATAATTAAGCCCCAAAACATACAGAACAAAGAAAAAATTTTAAGAGCTTCAAAAGTAAAGGCCCAATTTACCTATAAAGGCAGACCCATCCGAATAATTCCTGAATATTCAGTGGAAACAATAAAAGTAACAAGATCCTGGTTAGAAGTTATATAGACACGAAAGAAGCATGGCTGCCAACCCAGACTGCTATATACAGCAAAACTATCAATCACCATAAATGTAGTAAAAAAGTTATTTCCTGACAAAATCAAACTTAAACAATACCTATCTACATATCAGGCCCTTCAGAAAGCATTAGAGGGAAAACTCCAACCTAAGGATCACAGATACACCCATGAAACCATGAGCAATCAATAATCTCACAGAAGACTAAAGGAAATACATATAAGTTAACACCAAAAATAACAGGAAATAACAATCAGTGGTCACAAATATCCCTTATTATCAATGGACTCAATTCACCTATAAAAAGACATATCCTAAGTCTTCTGCTGTCTACAATAAACACACCTCAACTACAAAGAAAGACTCAGGTTCAGCATAAAGGGTTGGGAAAAAATATTCCAATCAAATGTCCACAAGAAACAAGCTAGTGTTGTCATTCTAATATCTAACAAAGTAGAGTTCAAATTAAAATCAATTAAAAGTGACCAGGATGGACATTACTTGTTCATCTCAGGCAATACTGAGCAAGATGAGATTTCTATCTTGAATATTTATGCCCCTAATATAAGGGGATCCACGTATGTTAAAAAAAAAAAACTACTAAAGGTCAAACCCCACATCAGTTCTAACACTAATTGTGGGAGAATTCAATACCTCACTTTTACCCTTGGATAGTTCAATCAGACAGATATTCAACAGAGAAATATTTGGTCTAACAGAGGTTACGAAGCAAATGGATCTAAAAGATATTTACAGAAGCTTCCACCCAAACACAAAGGAACATACATATTTCTCAGCACCACATGGAGCGTTCTCTAAAATTGACCATATAATTGGTCATAAAGCAAATATCAATAGATATTAAAAAATTAGAGTATTCTATAGTATGATATCAGCCCACCATGGTCTAAATTTAGAGTTCAACAACATCAAAAATCACAGAAAGCCTACCAACTCATGGAAACTAAACATCACTCAACTGAACTACCTCTGGGTCAAGGAAGAAATTAAGAAAGAAATCAAAGTCTCCTGAGAGTTTAACGAAAATGAGTCCACAACATATCCAAACTTATGGGAGACAATGAAATCAGTCTTAAGAGGAAAATTCATTACACTACAAGCCTATATAAAAAAAATCTAGAGAAATCCCACCCTAGAGAACTAACAGCACAGCTGAAAACCTTAGAAAAATTAGAAGCAAAGTCACCTAGAAGTAGACAGCAGGAAATAATCAAACATAGAGTTGAAATCAATACAATTGAAACAACAACAAAAAAAAAAACAATACAAACATCAATGAATCAAAGAATTGTTTCTTTGAGAAAGTGAACAAGATAGATAAGCTCTTATTCAAACTAATCAAAGAGCAGAGAGAGAGAGTATTCAAATAAACAAAATCAAAAATGCAAAGGGGAACATAACAACAGATCCTCAGGAAAACCACAGAATTATCAGGTCATACTTTGAAAATCTATACACCACAAAACTGGAAAACCTAAAAGAAATGAACATCTTTCTGGATAGGCACCATTTACCAAAATTAAATCAAGATCAGGTTAAATACGTAAACAGACCTTTAACTCCAAAGGAAATTGAAGCTATCATTAGAAGCTTTCCAAGTTAAAAAAGTCCAGGTCCAGATAGTTTCACTGCAGAATTCTACCAAACATTCAACGAAAAATTAATAACAATACACCTCAAACTGTTTCATAGAATAGCAACTGAAGGTATATTGCCAAACTCCTTCTATGAGGCCACAATAACCCTAATATCCAAGCCACTCAAAGATTCAACAAAGAAAGAGAATTACAGACCAATTTCCCTCATGAATATTTATGCAAAAATTTTCAACAAAATTCTGGCAAACCGAATACAACAACATATAAAAAAAATATCATCCACCACAACCAAATAGGCTTCATTCCAGAAATTCAGGGATGGTTCAGCATACAGAAAACTGTAAACATCATCCATCATATAAACAAACTGAAGGAAAAAAACCACATGATTATATCTTTAGATGCTGTAAAAGTCTTTGACAAAATACAACACACCTTTAGAATAAAAGTCCAGGAAAGATCAGGATTATAGGGAAAATATGTAAATATATTAAAAGCAATTCACAAGAAGCTGACAGCCAACATGAAACTAAATGGAAAAATACTCAAATCCATCCCACTAAAATCAGGAGCAAGACAAGACTGTCCCATCTCCTCTTATCTATCCAATATAGTTCTCCATGTTTTAGCTAAAGCAGTAAGAGAACAAAAGGAAATTAAGGGGATACAAATTGGAAAAGAAATGAAACTATCTCTACTTTCAGATGATAGGATTATATAAATAAATGACCCACAAAATTCTATCACGGAACTTCTACAGCTGATGAACACCTTCAGCAATGTAGCAGGATACAAGATAAACTCAAAGAAATCAGTAGCCCTTCTATATACTAAATATAAAAAGAGCTGAAAAAGAAATAAGGGAAACACCACACTTTATAATAGCTGCAAATGGTATCAAATATCTTGGAGTAACTATGACCAAGGAAGTGACAGATCTATTTGACAAAAATTTTATCACTGAAGAAAGAAATTGAAGAGGATATCAGAAAATGGAAAGTTCTTCCATGTTCCTGGATATGTAGGATCAACATAGTAAAAATGACAGTCCTACCAAAAGCAATCTACATATTCAATGCAATTCCCTACAAAATGCCAACATAATTTTTATAGACCTTGAAAGAACAATACTCAATTTCATTTGGAATAACAGGGAAGCCAGGATTGCCAAAACAATTTTTCTCAACCAAAGAACCTCAGGAAGCATCCCCATCCCTGACTTTAAGCTATACTATGGTGCTACAGTAATAAAAACAGCCTGGTATTGGCATAAAAACAGACTTATAGATGAATGGAATCAAATTGAAGATCCCAACATTAACCCAAAAACCTATGAACACCTGATCTTTGACAAAGAGGCCCAAAATATTCAATGGAAAAAAGATAGTATATTTAACAAATGGTGTTGGCATAACTGTATGGTAGTGTGAAGAAAAGTGCAAATAGATCCAAGCCTATCACCCTGCACAGAACACAAATCCAAGTGGACCAAACACTTCAACATAAAACCAGCTATACTGAATATGATAGAAAAGAAAGTGGGAAATACCCTCCAATGCATTGGCACAGGTGACTACTTCCTAAATATAATACCAGCATCACACACACTAAGAACAAAAATCAATAAGTCGGCCCTACTGAAACTGAGGACCTTCTGTAAAGCCAAGGACACAGTCATTAAAACAAAACAACATCCTACAGTTAGGAAAAATTTTTCACCATTTCAACAAGTGACAGAGGACTGACATCTAAAATATATAGAGAACTCAAAAAACTGAAATCTCAAATAACTGTAAAGCCCAAATCTCTAAATAACCAAATTAAGAAATGGGTTTCAGAATTAAAAGGGAATTCACAGCAGAAGAATTACAAATGGCTGAAAGGCACTTGAAAAAGTGTTCAACATTTTTAGCCATCAAAGCAATTCAAATCAAAACAACTTTGAGATACCACCTAACATCTGTCAGAATGGCTAAGATTAAAGACCCAAAAGACTATCTATGCTGAAGAGATTGTGAAGCAAGGGGAACTATGTGTGTCAGCTTGTTCAGCAACTCTGGAATAAAGTATGGCAGTTACTCAGAAAATTGGGAATCAATTGCTGCAAGGATGTACCAATACCACTATTGGGCATATACCCTAAAGATGCACATTTGCACCCAAAAGCAGTAGCTCAACTTTGTTCATAGCAGAATTATTCATAATAGCAAGAACCTCGAAACAACCTAGGAATATATGAACAAACTGGTACATCCACACAATGGAGTACTACTCAGCAGGAAGAAAAAATATCCTAAAATTTGCAGGCAAATGGATGGGTTTGGAGAATATCCTTCTGAACAAGGTATCACAAACCTAGAAAGCTAAGCAGGGGATGTACTTTCTCATTAGTGAACTTTAAACAAACAAACAAACAAAAAACAAAGCACACCCAAGTTTCAAACACAACCACTTAACAGCTTGGGACTTGAAGCACCTTGGACTAGGAACTTGCAGCCCATTTCTTCAAGGAACTCCTGACCCAGTCTTGATGTTAGGATGAGGAACTTGGACTTGCCTGGAGTAGATGCTGAACTAAGCCCCTAGGGAACTTGGGACCTCCTGCCCTTGCTGAGGAGGAGATGAGGAGATGGGGAGTAGAGAGATTGACTGGGAGGGGCTGGAGAGGAAGGGAGTTTGAACAATGAGTTACAAGGATAAAAAGTGAGACTTTATTTAAAAATAAATTTAAAAAAGAAATAAAGGAAAAAAATCAATCACCATACAAGGTTCAGACTTCTACTTCTCATAACGATGTGGCTTATTATTTTTTATTATGTATAAACAAACTGTTTATTTTTTCAATGATTAACTATTTAAATTGTCTTTTCTTTGTTAGGCCTATGCACAATTTTTAAACATACTGTAACCTCTTTAGAAGTATTTTTCTGTCTGGACCAACACAGCTTAGCTCATAGTGGTTGGTTTATGCCCACAGACAAGAAGTGGGATCTGTGTTTCTGTGCCAAACAAACATGTAGAGACTGTAGTACTAAGAAAACCTTGTTTGGTTCAATTTGTTTGTGTTTAGAACCTTTTACAAATTGTTCTCAGGTCTTATATGTGCCTCATATTGAACACCATTTGTACCTAGTTTTTGTCTGTCCTACAAGCCAGCTCCCAAATCATGACACAGAGACTTCTTGTTATTTATTAAAACTTAGACAATAGCTTAGGCTTGTTTCTAGCTCGCATTTTTAACTCAAATTAACCCATTTTTCTTTATCTACATTCTTGTCTGTGGTTTTGTTATCTTTAGTTTGTAATGAAATGCTCTTGCTCTCCTCCCTAGCATCTCCTCTCAGCTCATCTTTATTGCCATCATTCTCTCTGCCCCCAAAATACAGCCTTAAAATATTCCCATATCTCCAAAACAGTTGTGTGCAGCTTTTTATTAAATGAATCTGTGTGACACATATCGATGGTGTGGACAAAGATTACTTCTCTATAGTCCTCTCCTTCTTAGTTCACCCTCTTTGAAAGGTGTCAAAACAATTCATACTTCCTATTTAACTATGAAATGTGTATTTTATGTTTTTAAATACAAAGAGGTAGGTGACTGTTTTGAGTAATACACTGTGAGACAACAATTCTCAATGTCTTTCTATGTCTTTTATCAGAGATTATCAACATATTTCTGCTGGATTTTGGGAGTATCACATATTAAGATTTATCTGGAATATAGATTTCAGGTTCATTACTATATCAGAAAAAAAGTTTTATTAACTGTCATGCTGAAGGTCGCAGGTTAAGCACTCCAGCTGGCAGTCTCCATGGAGTTTGAAGCATTTAAGCAGCATTAATTGTTAACCATGTGCTTAAGTCTCATTGATTGATAATAATCAAATTATTAAGGCAAAATTTAAGCCTTTTAATAAATTTTAAGCCAAGATATCACATGTAGTGATATATATTTAATAAAACCAGTCTGGAACATCAGAGAACAGATCTACCTACAGTCAAGTCAGGAGGGTCAGAGAGTGGTAACTCATGCCTTTAATCCCAGCAGGGGAAAGACTAGGGATGATGACCTATGCTTTTAATCCCATAATTCCTGACACAGAGAACTTTCTGTGCTTCTGTGAGTTCAAGGCCTAAATACCAAAAAGTAGTAGCTCACACCTTTAATCTTAACTCTAGAATATGATACAGTGTTCACCCAGAAGTGAAACAATTGGGCAAAAAAGATATTTAAGGCAGGCATAGAAAGACAGAGAACCATTCTGTAGAAGCAATGAGGAGCGATGCTGAGGAGGCAGGAAGATAGCTTTTGCCTTGAGAAGTCAGCTGGGTGAGATTTCACTGTGGTCTGCTTCTGATATTCCAGCTTTTCCCCACGATGTGGCTCTGAGTTTTCATTTAATAACAACTAGAATTCATGCTACAATCACCAAATTTCTTTCCAATAAATTCTGACCAAAATGAAATAAGTTAATTTGTTTGTGACAGTATTAAGTGGACCTCAAAGCATATTTTTCTTTAATGTTGAAAAAAACTGGCAAGTTTACACTGAATCTACATATATTTTATTTTCAAAAAATCCTCAAATTGAGAAAAATGTCCAGATATTCAAAATGAAAATCCACCAGGAGGAGATGGGTAGATAGCTTCTCTAGTAAACTTTTTTTATAATCTATTTTTGGTTACCAGAACCCATAAAATGATGGGTGGGAGTAATATCCTACCTTTCAGTTCTCAGAATGCAAAGATAAGGAATTTTACAAGAAATTTAGCTAGCTACACAGGCAACTTTTTCACCTTCTGAGTTCATCTGATAGACTCTACCTTAGTGAATAAGGTGGAGAAGCATGGAAGAACAGTTCTGACAGGACTTTACATGCATACTTACATACACATTTGTACACACACACACATACACACACACACAAACACACACACACAATCAAAAGACATATAAAAAATAAATGAAGAGTTTGCTGAAAACATTTAATTTTAGACCCTTGACCTCCATTTTATACCTAATATTTGTTGAGGCTGCATCTTGAATTATGATCTGAAAGTACAGAAAATAATTTTGCATGTGATTTAAGAAGGAGTACACTTGGTCTATGGGTGCAAGTTAAAAAGCAATATCTTCAATAACAGTGGTTGTGAAAGCCAATGTCCAGTGGGGAGAAAAGTTGTAGAGTCAGGTGTCAGGGGAGTGGTGAAGATGACCAAAGTATGTTCTGTGCTATTCTCTAATTATGTTTATTTTTTTATATTTTCATCATGTTTTAAAATTAGCATAGGGAAGAAAGCTCAAACAAGGGTATACACAGATAAAAACATGACTTTATTCATAATAAAAAAGCAAAAAAAGAAATAGAATTCTATGATGATCAAAACTATGCAAGAACTGCACATCATTATACTACTCCCACATCTACACAGTTGTAGGTATTTTTTGTCAAATCAGTCTTTTATTTCTGTTGCATTATAAATCATATCATTCAGATTCATACTTGTACAACTTCTCAGAGACTTGTGTAATATGTGTATGAACTATTTGGAAGCATTGAAAAAAAATGTTGTATAAATCAAAAAAATAAAAGTAGCATGGCTAGTAATCTTTATTTTAAAAAGGATTAATAGTGAAAAGTATGTTGTTTAGCTACAAGATTCTCTCTTTTGTAACTTTTTTAAAAAATAGAGACATCTCTGAGTATGGAGAAGTAGTAGCCTCCTGATTTTGTGTGGAGAATGAGATGTATGTTCCCTGAATAGTGGATTGGATTGGGCATTAAATATGGCTTTTAAACCTCTGAGGCCAGAAGCTTGATTGACCAAGGGCTGCAGCTAATGTGCTTTAGAAACTAGTGATTAGCTTCCTATACTGCTCTGGAAAAATCTGAACAGGAAAGTGAAATGGAGAAGTCCATTAGAGGGTCGTTGCTTTTCAGTAGTGTCTTGTATCAAAACCCCAAATAACCTTCTTAACACCTCCCTTAAAATATCACCTAGCTTTCTAGTGATAAACCTAGGCATATTGAAAACAAACCTTCACTTTTTAAAATTTTTCTAAAGTACATAGCTGGAAGTGTCATTATTGAAACTTCCACTCAGAATGCCAGATAATATATTTTTAGTATAAATTAGCTAAATTAGTATTTCTCCAAAATATTTTATTGAATTATATTAAAGATTGTGTTAACTGAAGAAAGGTAAACTTGAGCTCAGGAAGATTAGACCTCACATCTATGTTTTATAAGTAGAATGCACATTAAAAATAATGCATTAGGTATTTATCAGTAGCCCTCCTACGTATCAGGAGCAAATAGGTCACATCCTTATGAAGCAAACAAAATTAGACGCTTCAGAAAGATGTCAGAAAACACAAGTCAAGCATTTTAATTTTTAGATTGCATATTTTAATTTGCATAGAATCATCTGACCTGAATAAATCAATAAATCCATCAGTTTTTACTGATTCAACACTGCAAAGTTCAGAGTAATGTCCTTGTTATGAAATCATGCTGGCATTGCCATAAGCAATTAATTAGCCACAGATGATGTGCATTTTTAGTAGCATGGCTAAATTTGATCTACTTATTATAGTTCTAATGCTGTTGCAGGTGATACAACATTCCAATTTTCCAAACTCAGCTTATGAGACTACAGTGTGGAAATCATCTTGGGGATCTAGAAAATGTATATATAGGAGGGAATGAAAAGTTAGAATTGTGCAAGATTATCATTTCAACTAGGAGCTGGGAGACCTTCGGCTTCAAGAGGAATCGTTTGAAATTAAATTAATTGAAGGTTTTATTTTCATTAGTGCTCTGAGAAATTTAAATTTCAGTGTTTTTTAAAATGAGAAATGTCTTAAGGCAGTGTACTGTCATTTATAACCATTAAACTTTATAAACCATCATAGGATATAGAACATATGTTTGCAACAAATTATTTATATAATAAAAATCATAATAGTATTTTATTATGTGTTTCATTACTTAAAACATATTAATTACAAGAATATTTTGATCATTTACTTACTCCAACTCTAGTTTCTTTCTCAAATAAATAAACAAAATCCAATACAACTAACTCAACAAAACAAAAAAAAAATCCCTCCTGGAAAAATAAACCAAAACAAAACAAAAACTACCATATGATAACCAATTGCATGGATACACACAACACTGTGGAGTCCATTATATCTTGTCAAACCACTTGTGAACATGAGACTTGACCTGGAGCAGTAAATATGCCCAGGTTCAGTCTATTAAGAAAACTGATATTCTGACAGTTCAGTTGTTACCTAAGTGAGTTCGTTTTCATTCATTCATTCAAAAAGATAACAAAATATGTACAATAAGACAAAACAAAAACTATCACATCACAATCAGACAATATAAATCATTAGAAGGAAAGGAGCCCAAGAGAAGATATAAGAATCAGAAACCTACTTATTTTCACTCTCAGGAATATAGTAAAAATACTAGACTGGAAGCCCTAATATATCTGCAGAGCGCCTAGTGCAGACCTGTGAAATCCAGTGGATGCTGGCTAAGTCTCCCTGTGTTCATATTAGTTTGCTCATGTGAATCTAGAGGGCTCTTTTCTTGTTGTTCTCCATCATTCTAGCTTTTACACTCTTTTTGCCTTCTCTCCTAGAAGGTTTCCTTAGCGTTGATCAGAGGGATTTGTAGGAGACATCCTATTTAAGTATTATGGTCTCAAGGTCTCTTACTTTCTGCATTAAATCTGACTATGGGTCTCTGTATTTTTTCCATCTGCTTCAAGAGGAAATTTCTCTGATGATGGCTGAACAGGCACTAGTATATTGGTATAGAAGTACAGCAGACTATCATTAGGAGCCATTTTATCATAACTATCTCTATGTCTCTGTGTCCATCTCTCAGTCTCTGTCTGTCTTTCCATCTCTGTCTCTTTCTCTCTCTCTTCTTTGACCAATATTACTTCATTTTATTCTAGGCCCTGTTTTATTTAGTCTCAGCTTTCTGTCACTCAAGCATGGTCAAGCATGGGTTTCACCTTGTGGAGTGGGCCTTATCAAATCAGCTCTTGGTTAGTTATTCCTACAAGCATTTTGTTAACACTGTCCTAATGTGTGAGTGTGTGTATGTATGTATGTATGTATATATATATATATATATATATATTTCAGACATGACACTATTGTAGGCAAAGTAATTTCTATATGAGTTCATACTTACAAGAACAAACAGAATATACTTATTTTCTAATAGTGACTTATCACTAAATAAAGACAGCTTCTCTAACTTTATGCTCACTCTTCTTTATGGATTTGTGATGGACCAAATGCCAAATGATAAATAATCTACACGAGCTTTGGTATTTGAACACTGAGTTCCCAGCAGATGGTGCCGGTTAGGTTAGGGTGGTTTGGGTGCAATAGGCTTTCTGAGGAAGCTCTCTTTGAGCGTATTGTAGCTGCATCCTCATCTCACTGCACTGCATTTTTTTGTCTGCTCTCTACTGTGTCCCTCTTTAAGCTTCATTCCTAGGTTGCCTGCGACCTTGTTGCTCCTGCCATTATAGACTATAATCAGCCACCGAAACTGTGAGCTGGAACAGACTTTCTTCCCTCTGTTGTTTTTCATTGTTGTGTTATTACAACAACAGGAAATAAACTAATACAGAATTTATATTTGCTTTTATAGAGTTAATTTTATTATAAAAATTTTAAGGACCTACAGACTATAAATGCTCTTAAACTAATAGCTTTTCTAAGTTGTACTTTTTACTTAAAAATCCTAAGTTTTATTTGAAAAATGAATAGAGCAAACGGACACAGTAGATCAAGGAATACCCTAAATTACAATGGCTTGTGTAAATCAATAGCAAAAACTGAAAATATGTACAGATTGAATATAGTCATGAAATAAACTCATGGATTACATTCTAAAACAATAGTAATAAGGCTATAACATCTAATTATACCTTAATAGAAAATCATAACAAACTGTAGCAACTTAATATTGAGATATTAAAATCTGATAACTCAAATATTATATGATACATTTAAAATACACATGGAATTAAATGGATAAAATTGGTATAACTAAGCATTGATGAATATTTTATTCTCATGATTTTAAGATTGTATCTGAAAATTTGGATGTGAGCTCCTCTTATAAAAATAGAACACAAAACAGTGATAAAGAAACACTTGGTTCTTATTACTGAGTAGGAGAAAATGTCAGATCCTGAAAAAAAATCTGATCCTCTATCTTACTACTTAGAAAATTGTCAGAAACTTGATTATTCATTCTAACAGAGAAAATAGCAAGTATCTTTTAAGTTAGTTTTTTTGGTAGAAATTATAGTTACAATTTTCAACTTAGTATCAAAACAAGTTTAAATGTATACAATTTTTAAGATAATTTATAAATAAAATATAGGAAAGAAGTGAACTATGTGTTCTTCAAACTGTCTGCAATCGATATGAAGTTCTTAGCCATTTTCTTTTGTATTAAAAAAGTAAAATATTTAAGCTTCTTAAGGATTTTAGATTAATAATATCATCTTCACACTTATGGAATATTTATTGATATGATCATTAGTTTGAAATTTCAACATCATATTACATTTAGAAACCCAACTGAAGCATGTTTACTATTGGATTACTAAAATATTTTTATGTGTTTATAGCATCTTAAATTTAAAAACACAAAGTACAAAAAATAGACGGTGTTTAATTCATCACAATATCAGTTGGATATCTTCTGGATAAAAAAAGATGAATGTTTACTCAAGTAAGGATGCTAGGTAGAAAATTTTACCATGTAATATCAGTATGATAAAGTAATAGATGACTTTGATAGCATCTGAGTATACTATGTGGATTTTTCATTGTCCTGGAGGAAAAATACTGTCATGCCCATTTCATCCTAGAAGTTGAATTTTTAAATTTGATGGAGACTTTCAAAGAATATCATAAAGTCCAGTTGACAATAATATTTGTAGGTGAATTTGCACAAATATAGATATACTTTGGTGTGTACATATTTCGATATACTAATATATGTATGTACCTCCACATATATAGGCACAAATATATATGTATATAAATTCTATTTTTGTGGTATAATTGCTTTATTTTTTTCAAATATTTATTCAACTTCATTTTCCCATAAGACCATTATCCCTTATAAAATAAACACAAGATGAAATTGATGAAAAATAGCATTAAATTCCATTATTCTCTTTCTGTGAGTGTAGTGTGAATACATGTGTGTGTAAGACTGTGTGTGTGTATTTGTGTGTTTTATGTATACATATTTATATGCTCATCTGTGTCAGCATGTGTGGAGGTAATAGAATCATATCCGAAAGTCTTCTCTAAATACTTACTAATCAGAGTTTATGAAATAGGGTTCCTCCCTGACCTTGTAGCATATTATTTCACAGGTAAGCTGATCAATGAGCATCACCTTCTGTCTGTTTCCTTTCTGTTGTGCTTAGGTTCCAGCACATGCTTCCACACCTAACCATTGGTGTTAAGTAAACTTATACTAGCTGAATTCTATGTCTGATCATGTTAGGTTTCAGCAGATCATATTATACCAAACTAGATTAATCATTTTTAATGTTATATTTAATGATTCATGGTGGGGTGTCCCTCTACCTTGTGGTCTGTTAGCCATCAGGCCATGAAGACAAAGGGAACAGAGTCAGCATGCAGGGCTTTGTCCAGCATGTTAACATATAGAAGTTTCCTTCTGGGAGATGGCTTCAGTGTTAAAGCTCAACTTTATTCCAGAGTAATGGGGTGGGGACAGTGGCTGGGACATCACCTAATTTGCATTTGGTGGCATACTTCTTTTTTTTTCTTACTTAGTTTTTATTCATAATCATAAACTTAACTCAGCAATCCAGCTAGACTTGAAGGGGAATGAGGAGAATATGGAACCCAAAGAACTTCAGTGAGAGCAGAGATTTCAGGGCACTGCGAGCAGATGGGTGGGGGTGCTCTCCTGAGCTACAGAAGGAATGGTCTGGTGGGTAAGAAGCCCTCACATCAACCAGATTAGAGTTGTCCACAGTCGGAAATGGTGATCTTCTTGCTGGTCTTGCCATTCCTGGACCCAAAATGCTCCATGGCTTCCACAATGTTTATGCCTTCTTTCACCTTCCCAAAGACCACATGTTTGCCATCCAGCCTTGGTGGTGCAGATAAAAAACTGGGAACCGTTTGTGTTTGGTCCAGCATTTGCCATGGACAAGATGCCAGGACCTGTGTGCTTCAGGATGAAGTTCTCATCCTCAAATTTCTCTCCGTAGATGGACCTGCCTCCAGTGCCATTATGGAGTGTGAAGTCACCATCCTGGCACTTGAATCCTGGGATAATCCTGTGAAAGGAGGAACCCTTATATCCAAATCCTTTCTCTCCAGTGCTCAGAGCCCGAAAACTTTCGACTGTCTTTGGAACTTTGTCTGCAAATAACTCGAAGGAGACTCGGCCCAAGGGCTCACCATCGGCCCAGATGTCGAAGAACACGGTGGGGTTGACCATGGCTGCAGCAAATGGCAAGAAGAGACAGCGGCGTCTGCAGAGCCTGGTGGCATATTTCTATCATAAGGCTAGAGTACAATGTCTAGTATCCCATGTGGCTGCATGGCCCTATCATATAGCTAGAATAGAATACTTAATTACCATATGTTGCAGTAGGGAAGGTGCATTTGCAGGGAACCCTGTAAAAGTTTTCCACTAAGATAAGTTAGGCATCCAGGCTCAAAGACAGTCTCTAAATACTCCCTGGCAGAGAGCAGGAAGTCAATGCTGGGGGTAAGGGTGTTCTCCATCTTGCACTGTGCTAGGAGAAAACAGCCTGGAAATGGTGGAATATAACATTTAACCAGCAGGTACTCCCAATGATTCATAATTTAGGTCTCAGACTTTTTTATTAAAAATATTTTCCACATAACATATTTTATTACATATGTTAATATTTGTGCAGTCTTCCCACAAACAAGAAAAAAAGAATTCTAATAGATAATTATTTTTAAATTGGAATTTAAATTGAATCAACTATATTCGAAACCAAAGGCTATATACTAACTCATGCAAGCAAAATTAACAAATGATAAATTATGATTTAATATTTTCAAAATAGTGAAGAAAACCATAAAATCACTTAAATGAAAAACAAAATGTAATTTAAAAATATCACTGATAACTCATGGAATATTATTTTAGTACCAATTACTTAATCCAAAATATCTAAAAAGCAAATACAAGCAAATAAATTACTCTATACCAAATACAATTGTTCCTTCCATGGGAAACATGTCTTTAAGCATAAAAGAAATGCCTTCTTTTGCAGAAGAATTTTTATTTTATGTAGTACCCATTTATCAATTCTTAAAGCTTTATTTTATGCTATGTTGTCTATCCTATATCCTAATGTGTCTCTATACTATTCTTTAGATGTTTATACTTTTAAATAAAGTTATCTGTTAGTTTAAATTGATTTTTTGTAAAGAGCAAAAGATCTGGACCTAATTCCTTTTTTGAGGTAGATACCTGGGCTTTTTTTCCCCATTGCACGTTACTTTTAATGTGTCTGTATAGCTGTGTGAAATTCATTTTTGGTCCTCTGTTATGTAACATTGACTTACTCTCTGCCTTAGCTCCAGTAGTATCTTATCTTCATCCCTGTGGCTCTGAAGTATAATTTATTTAATAATATCCCTGTTCATTCTCCAAATCTTATCTACCTTCTACTCATTCTTCTGTTAAGTTCCTAAACCTTGGTGGTGAGATAGTCAATACTGATGTTTCTTTCAGCATTGAATATTCATTCAGTCTTCTTATTCTGAGGACTGTGACCAACTAGGCATCGTTTTACTCTCTGATGTTCACTGAAAAATGTTTTTCTGACCAACGCTTTAAAGTCCAGAACTATAGACTAAAAAACTAAATATTTAATTTACTGTCAAGCTTGTAAATAAGTAAATATGATTTTGCCTAGAAAAAATGTCTCTTACTTTACTCATTAAATATGTTGATTGTTAGCAAATTTAATAATTTGGTGAGTGCTTATACATTATTCAAAAGGATACATGCCATATTTGTAGATCTCTTTATAAAATTTACATGTGGAATATAGGTATATGTAGCTGGAAGTGGGATGAAAAAAAGAAAGCTGATCTTGGCTTTATTTTGAGCTTTTCTATTTAAATTAATGGGTAATCAGTGATAGTTTGGGAAAATATCTTAATTATATGTATGTCGGTTAATTTTTAAAAGTAAGGGAAATAACTGACATAAATGTCAATTAGTATTTCCTGTCTGTTATTGGAATTTTACTTTAAAGCCTAACATTGCTTATTCAATAGCTATTGGATAAAACCAAATTATTCAATTTGTTAATGTTCAACTTTGACTTTTTAATTGTTTATTCTTTTAAAATATCTCATCACTACCAGCATTTGCTCTCCTTCTTCTTCTCCCAGTCCCTCCCATTCCCCTCTACCTTCACCTCTTCCATTCCTCTCCAGAAAAAAGCAGGCTAGTCAGGGATATCAACCAAACATGCCATATTGAGTTGCAATAAGACTAGGCACTTCCCCTTATATTAAGTCTGGACAAGGCAACACAGTAACAGGAAAGGTGTCCCAAAGGCAGGTAAAAGGGACACAGATAGGCCCTGCTCCCACTCTTAGAAGTCCCACTTAAAGAGCAAGCTATACAACTAGATCATGTGGGTAGAGGACCCAGTGCAGGCTACCTGGTCATCGGTTAAGTCTCTGTCAGCCTAAATAAGCCCAGGCTAGTTGATTCTGTGGATTTTCATGGTATCTGTGATCCTCTGACTTCTCCTCTTACACAGATTCCTCTGAACTCTACCTATGGTCTGGATGTAGGTCTCTGTCTCTGAACTGATGAAGCCTCTATGATGGTGATTATACTAGGCTGAACTTTTACTCTTTTAATTCCATCTTAAATTGAATTTTTCTTTTCATTAGTTTTATACTTTTAGCGGGGTACATATTACTTTTTAACTACTTAGAAACAGAATTACATTTGTCTTTCAGCTAGTATTATAACCAGCACTCTATATTATTTCAAATAGGTTTTTCAATCTTTTTCTTTCATGTTACCAGGTTTCATTACACTTTAACAAAACAAAAAATCAGATATATTCTATAATACCATTTTCCTTTGACTATTATAAATTTTTCTGTTTACTGATTTTTGAAACATTTTTGTAGTGTCACACTTTGTATATGAAAATGTATTACCAATACACACACATATATGTACATATATATTTAATTGCCTTAAATTAGCTGATTTCTTAGAATTGCTTAACCTTTTCTTGCTTCTCTCAGTATACGACTTCTGATTTTGTGCTGAGCCACAAAATTCTAAGAAATAATTATACTTCTATTATTAGCAATGAAAGAGTCCACTGTTACATCAACTCTAACACATAATTTTTTTTCTATGCTCTTTTTATGCATGTCTGGAATATTTAGCTTGACAATTAACAAATTTCTGATCAGACCTTCTATCAGATCCAACTCTGTACAAGCATCACAGCAAGTATAATCTTCTTTTTTAAAACTGCTGACCTCTTAATTTTTTTTTTATTCTTACTTTTTCCCAAGGCAATATCAATGATAATATGTCCAAACCTAAGTGTCAGCTGTGCAAAAATAAGTGAAATTTGTATGGCTTTTTAGTATCACCCAGAAAGTCTTCTTCATATGTTTTTTCATTGCTCTGCATTATTTCATCTGTTGTTATAGTCTAGTTGTATTTTTTTTAATACAACACTGAAATTTAAGTAATTACCAGTGTCTTGAACTGTCCCTTCAAGCCCAAAATGAAACCAGAAATACTTTTTACCTCCACTTCTGGTCACTGATCACCTGGCAACCATTTGTTCACTTAGGCATGTAATACTCTCTTCATATACATTTGCCCCTCTTTCATAACATAAGATAAAATAAAAGTTATGTGGGAGGACCTGTATTTTCATGCGCAGTCTTAATCCTGGAAATGTGAACTCGGATTCCCTCACATTCATACTAGATACAACTTCTGTAGAGAAATAAGGCTTAAAATCAGACTTCCAAAGTTGTCCTGATCTAGTGAAATATATATTTTATAATGCCTTTCAGGGATCTGATATTTCTATTACAATTATGAATTTTTAGAGAGCAATACTTTCTTTTAAAACTGTATTTGCTTGGATATTTTAATAATATTCTGAGGGTATGAATGAAGATAAAGATTATTGGCACTTAATCATATAATTTGAAGACCTGAAGTTATTTACATAAATTAGGCTGTTACTTTAAAATTTGAAAAAGAGTTTATTTTGAGACATTATTGTAGCTTAAATCATTGCTATATTCTTAGTTGAACATCTGCATTAAGTTGTTTATCACCCACTCGCTCTTCTCATAATTTGATTGCAGATGAATTAACAACTCTATTCAGGTCACACACCAGAAGTAAATAGTATGATTTCATCACACGTCTTAAATTGAGAAAGTGATTTAAGCTTCCTTTTCACATTACATATAAGTTATCCCTGATGCTGGTTCCAGCTTAAAGACACCCTTTTCACAAAGTTGCACACAGCAAATTATATTGTCTTGTAATGTAAGTTTGATAATGCTACCGTTGTGTGTATGACTTCATACATTGAGAGCATAATTTTTATTGAAGATAGACTTTAGCAACAAACAATAGCAAAAGAAGATGTGTACATGTTAAAAAATGAAACAAAGTTCGTATCTCTCACATAAAAATCAACTGAAAATGTCTCAAAGAGCTTAAAATAAGACCACCACACTTGGAAATTCTAGGGGAAATATAGATGCAGTACTTCAAAATATAACTTAGGTAATGGCTTTCTGAATAAGAATTTAGTAGCTCTTTTTCCTATGGTTCCCAGTGGCTATTCTTGATTCAATGAGCTTCCCAGAGCTCCAGCCAGCCATCTCTGTGGGACTCCTCATAATCCCTATCCCCTTGCTCATACAGACTCTTCTCTCCCCGCCCCCTCTGTGGCTGGAAGGGGAGCTAAGCCCAGTGCTCAACTTTGTATCTCTGCTTCCACTTCCATTCATTGTTCTGTGTCAGCTCTGTGATGACACTTAGGGTGGTTATTAAGAGCTAGGTCCCCCAAGGGTAGGCAACTGTTGATAAGCAGGGGCAGTATGTGGAGCCTAGAGGGGTGGGATCAGATTGTGTTCTTCTAAATGCACTGACACTTTGGAGTCCATTCGCTGTAGAGGAGTGCCTAATTCAGGCTTGACATTGGGATGATGAAATCAGACCTGCCTGGAATGGATGCACCATGCTGTGCTGAATCTACTTGGGACTTCCTGCTCATTTTGGAGAATACTGGAAGGAATTGCGAAGAGGGAAGAATAGGTGAGCAAGGGGATACATGGGGGAAAAGGAAATTTTTTAAATACATAAATTAAAAAAAAAGATTGAAATGAAAAAAAAAAATAGTAGCTCAGACAATAACACCAAGCATTCACAAGTAACATTGCTTCGAAATTTAAAGTTTCTGAATGGAAAAAATATTTGTGAAGAGATAGCATACAGAATGAAGAATTTCTTTGCCAGCTGGTCAAATGCCATAGGATTATGATCTAGACTACATGAAGGGCTTAAAATTAAATACGCCAACATAAATAATCCATTAAGTAAATGGGCAAATTAATTAAACAATTTCTACTAAAGAAGTGCAAATGGAAAATAACTACAAGAAATAATATTCAAAATATTTAGCCAATGACAAAATGTAATTGAAACTAGACTAAGATATTTTGACTTACCCCAATCAGAATGGCTCTAGTCAAGAAAAAACAAATTATAAATTATAGTAAGTATGGCACAAAGAAGAAACTCATTACTGCTGTAGATGTAACTCATACAGATACCTTGGGTAATCATATGTGAGTTCTTAAAAAATCATTGCAGTACTATGATTCAAATATAAATTTCAGTTATGTACCAGAAGAAACCAAAGCCCACCTATAAAGATAACTACATAGCCATGTGTATTGTAGCAGTGCTCAATAGTCTAGACTAGTGTATAACTAGAAGTAAATGTGTTATGTGTGCATATTAGCTTCATTTCATCTTAAATAAGAATGATGTGCTACCATCATCCCTAAACTTAATGTGTGTGTATAATTTGATGAATTGCTATTGAAAGCTAATTTAGTAAGAAAACCTTCCCTTTCTTTCCATTCCACCAGAGTACTATAGGATATTCCCATTTTAATCTTTTCAGCAGTATACATTGATGGTATTTTTAATAAATCTATTACCTAATAAACAAAAATGGTTCTTTAATAATCATTAAAGTTTCCTTTCCAAACAATCTTCTTCATTTTTATAGATCCCTTATTACACATTTACATATATCTAATTTGAAATAGCTCATTAGCATATAACATATTCATATGATTACTTAGCTAAATTTTGTATTGCAGGAAGTCATGGTCTTATTAAGAGTAAATGACATTTGAGTTATATCTTAGGAACACCGTAGACTCAATGCTGCAGTTTAAATTACTTTACTTCCAAGAAAATAGTCCAAATCCTTTAAACAATGCTGTTTAGAGGTTTGACTCCATCAAAAATATTCCAGTATCTTACTATTTTCTTATTTACAATTAATAAGAAGTCATCATATATCTTTCAATCTTTAATTTGTTCGTATTTCCTGATCATCTAACTATATACCATTTCTCTATCATTTATCTATTGGTTTATAGATTGATCAAACTACCTTTATTCACATCCACCAAACATTAAACATTAAAACTTTTGTTTGTACATTTGCTACTATTCCTTGAAGTTGTTTTAGTTATTGTACTACAAAATAACTTCTTAACTCATGCAACACTGAAGTTATAGAAAGACTGCCAATCTTCTACTTCTTGTGTTCTCTGCCAAGGCAAAATCATACTAGAGACATCATTGGTTTTAATTTTAAAATAAAATTGTATTAAAACAATCAATTACACAGAACAAAAGGTACGTTTAACCATCTTGATTTTAGAGCAATACACATCTGAAAGTTGTTTATGTCTAAAATCCACTTTTGAGTGTACTGGTAAGATAGCCCAGAGGTTAAGCATACTGACTGTTCTTCCAGAAGTCCTAGGTTCAATTCTCAGCAAAGACATGGTAGCTCACAACCATCTATAATGACATCTAGTACCCTCTTCTGTATACTGTATACATAATAAGCAAATCTTTAAAAAATTCGCTTTTGAGTGAGTACATATCATATTTATCTTTCTGTGTCTGGGTTACCACATATAGGATATTTTCTAGATTCATCCATTTGCCTGAAATTTTTAGAATGTCTTTCTTTTTTCTTCTGAGTTGTATTCCATTGTGTAGATATACCAATATTCTTTATATTATGCAGTTGAGGGGCATCTAGCTTGTTTCCAGGTTTTGGCTATTATGAATAATGCTGCTATGAACATGGTTGAGCTACCAGGGTACAATTCACAATCCCTGAGGAGCTATGTACCAAAGAGGAACTTAAGAGTGATATTCTTGGGTCTCCCTGGGAAGGGGTAATAGAAAAAAATCTCCTGAGTAAATTGGGACCATAGGGTGGAGGAGGCAAGGGAAACTGGGAAGAGAACATGAGGGAATGGGATGGTTGAGTTGGAGGAGCAACAGAGAGGAAGAGCCACAAAATAGATATCTTGATCAAGGGAGCCATTGTGGAGATAGAGAGAAACCTGGTGCTAGGGAAATACCCAAGAATTCACAAAGGTGACCCTGGCTAAGATTTTAATCAATAGTGCAGAGGCAGCCTAAAGTGACATTTCCATATAATCAGTTGGATGACGACCCCAATTGTTAGTATAGAACCTTCAATCAGCAACTGAAGGAAACAGATGCAGAGATCTGTAGCTAAGCACTAGACTGATCTCCCAGTCCAACTGAAAAGAGAGAGGAGAGATAACATCAGCATATGAGCCTAGGGGTCAAGATCATGATGAGGAAACCCACAGAGACAGCTGACCTAAACTATTGAGAGCTCACTAACTGAAATAATAGCAGGGGAACCTACATGGGGCTGCACTCAGACCTCCAAATGTGGATGAAAGTCAAATGGTGTAAGCACTTTGTAGAAAGTCTGGTAATGAGAATTTATCTCTGGACATGAACTGGCTTCTTGGAGCTGATTCCCTACATAGGAACACCTCTATCAGCCTTGACACTGGGGTGAAGGGCTTAACTCTACCTCATCTTGATATGCCAGACAGCATTGACCCACCCTTGGAATCCTTATCCTATCTAAGGAATGGCTGGGGGATGGGGTAGAGAAAGCTGTGGGAGGAAGGAAAGGAGGGGGAATAGTGTAGGGTATGAGAAAAAATAAAATAAAATTTGTTTATTTCATTAAATTATACTTCATTCGAAGTTTTTTTTTTTTTTTTTTTTTTTTGCAGTTAACTTTTACTTGTTTTGACAAGGACTTTTCAGTCTTTATTTTAAAAGCAACTTGAAGTTAGAAGATATTTATATTCAATAGAAGTAGCTGGTAAAACATTTTCTATAATATATTTATAAACTATCTTTTTTTCAAGGCATGTTTTAAGTAAAAATAATGTCATTAATTTGATACAGCCATTACTTTGAAAGGTATTTTATGAAATCTACAAGATACACGTATACAACATTAACTAAAAGATGAGCTAAGTTCTCTGAGTTTATGCCAGCATATTTTCCATGTATGATAATCAAACAATATGGGGAAGCTGCAGATGAGGGCTCAGGTTACCAGTTGGTTACTAGGTCTTCAGATCAGAAGATAAAAATCAGAATCAGGGAAGAAAAATTACTGAAATAAGCAAAAAAAAAATCATGTCTTCGCCTACTTGAGATTAATAATAACATGGCCTTTAATACATTTTCATTCTTCCATTGTTAAAACAAACATATTAATTATAAAAAAATAAATTCTCCAATTTTCTAACTGGTAAACCCAGAAAAGTATAAAAAAATACATTCTTAAAACAACTGTGCCCTCTATTAATATATCATCATAGCAAATGTAAATGCAGTCTACAGTCAATTAAATAAATATTTAATATAAAATGGTTTACATTATTATCCTGACTGATGACACTTTAGTGTTATAAAATATTAGTGTGTGAGCTATCACAAACCCAGAAAGATAAGCAAAAGATGTACTCACTCAGTAGTGGACTTTAAACATAAGGCAAAGCATTACCAAGCTGAAAACCACAAGCTTGGGATCTGAAGCAACTTGGAGCCCATTCAGTCCAAAGGAACACCTGACCCAATCTTGATGCTGGGATGAGGAAAGCTGATTTGCCTAGAGAGGATGCTGAACTAAGCTACATTGGGACCTTGGGACCTCCTGCCCTTGCTGGGGAGGAGATAAGAGATGGGGAGAAGAGAGAGTGACTGGGAGGGGTGGGATAGGGAAGGGAGTTTAAACAAGGGAATAAATGGATAAAAAATGAGAATTTATTCATAATAATAATAATAATAATAAAATATTATTGTGTATTTTACATACAAAACATTCATCCTAATCTTAATTTACTTTTTCATACCTTATGTACCATTTTTGAGATTTTTCTTACATTTTATAGACGTTACATAAACAGAATATAAGACATATTTCTGTATATATGTGATACTAAAGATCAACCCAGATAATTGTTTTGTTACATATAGGCTAGTTATGATCTCTAGCACTAATATATATTTCTCCCTATATTTATTCTTAAAAAATTAAAAAATATTACTTTGCTATATACATTCTTTGGCTTATATATGTGCGTAAGATAATTTAATGCTAGAAGAAGGCATCAGAAAACATAAAACTATAGTCTCAAATGGTTGTCAGCTGCCATGTGGGTGCTGGAAATCAATCTAGTGCTCTGAAAGAGAAGCTACTATTTATAAGCACTGGCTGAGCCATCATTCCCACCCTACTATGTTAACTAAAATAAATCCAAAACAATTGTATATTCTTCAGTGTTGACTTTATTATTTTACTTGTGAATGCCATTAGTATTTAATAATATATAGTACTCAAACTCTGATAAGCACAGGCCAACTGTACAGGGTCTCTCTAAGTATTCAGTGTATTGACAAATCATAGATATCTCTCAGAAAGTATGAATGTAGGACTGTAAAGTCTCACAAGAGATAGCTTAAGCCTAAACCATGTGATAATTGAATTGTATATTTTTATTGTGAAGGAGAATAACTATTAAGGAAATTATCAAAAATTGTCTGTATTGTAATCAGGTATGGAGCTAGCACAAAATGGGAAATTTTTTCCTTAATAGATCTTTCTAAGTTGTTTTCCTAGAATCAAGTGCATTTTTAAATTGAAAATTTCTATTTCATTTAATTTTAAAGTTTCTTTTCTTTCTGTACAGCCATACTTTCTTCTAATGTATATTCAGAAGAAAGGTTACATTTAGGCCATTTATAAATAGTTAGATTCAATCAACATGGTAAACATTCATATAGCAATTATTGCTAATTAACTTGGATCTTAATCATTTCTGCTTTTGCTTTTTTTTCAGTGTTGATTTCTGAGGCCTTTAAGGATGGTAACTTTATTATCCTTATAAGGTGCCAACTTTTTGAGTCATCAACATTGGTTAAAAATAAAGGGGGATCACCTTGAGCTCCAGAAATGCAAATCAACTGGAAAAACACCAGCTGGCCTTAATCTTTCAACATTGCAGTTTCGTCTGCCTCCTGTCAGCAGGCTAGCAGGTATGCTTTTTATAGAAACAGGACTTAGCAGATGTAGCTGCTGTTTCCTTCTTGTCAACAGTGAAATTCTTTTTCAGCCCCTCTGACACACAAAGACTCCAACTGAACACAAATAGACATTTAGAAAATGGTAGAATGATAGTGATACTTTCTAACCATCTAGAGAATATTATGTGGAAAAACATATTCTTTAATTTTGTCCTAAAATCATCTTTGAAGGCTCATATAAAAGAACTGTTTTAATATTCTGAAATTATTTGCAAACCTGGAACTTGGTCTTTTTAAGTAAATTATTATTAGAAAATATTAAAGTGTGATATAAACAAATAGTAATTAATAGTAACATAGGATTTAATAGATTAAAAAGTGTAGGAAATAAATAACATCCAGAGGTTATGTTTCAGTTTAAAAATATTCAACAATTCATTCTGATAAAAATCTCAGAATGCTCTGATATTTCCTGGCTATTCTTCTGTGCCTTTATTTCTAAGGCACATAATTTGCTGTGTTCTTTTCTTTGTGATTTGTTCCAAAAATGATGAAGAAGTAATAAGTGCTATACAAAATAACTATGTCTTATAATAAGATTAAGACCATTTATACACTGACTCAGAGTCCTGACGTGATTGATGTATCAGGGCTCTGAAGGTATCCACATAGAAGCCACAGCAAATTACATGAACTGACGTGCTCTCATCTAAAATAAACCCTCTTTAGTTTAGTAATTTTTTTTAATAAAAAAATTTGAAACTGAACATTGTATAAACAAGAAACACTGCCTCCCTTTCCCTGTAAGTGCTTCAAATTCTTTGTACCCAGTACCTACTTCTCTTTTCATGACTCATACTTTATATCAGGGAAGGTCATCATTCTGGGAGAAAGTTAATACCTGTAGTATGAGGTTTTTGACTCTTCTAGTCCCACAGTTCAGACCTGCTGCCACTCCTTATCTGGTCCAGCAATCCCAAAGTCCCAAAGAAACACCCATACACTCATATTAATTTCATCCTGCTTGGCCTATGCCTCAGGCATATTGCTAGCTAGCTCTTTGATCTTAATTCAACCCATTTCCATTGATATGTTCTGCCACATGGCCTGTGGCACACCTGTATTCCTTTACATGCTGATTCTTGGGCAGCTGGATCTATCTCCTCTGTCTGACTCCACTATCCTCTTACCTATGCACCTATTTCCTGCCTACTGTTACGGTGCCTGATATAGACCAAAACAATTCCTTTATTGAAAGAATGATATTCACAGCATATAGAAAATCATTCTCACATCAAATACCTACTTTCTTCTACTACCTCTGAGATATAGGTTCTAATTTTTTTTCAAATAATGGACATGAACTACTATTTTGATGGAGATGCTTAAATTTTTTATCTATATAAAAAGTATTTCTTTTAATTTTACATACCAACCACAGCTCCCCTTCCCTCCCCTCCTCCTACTATCCCCCAGCTTCTCTCCACCCTGCCCCTCATCCACTTCTCAGAGAGAATAAGGACTCCCACAGGGAGTCAGTGTAGTCTGCATATCAATTTGAGGCAGTGTTAAACCCATTCACCATAAGAAGGCTGAGCAAGGTGTCCCTCTATAGGGAGTGGGCTCCAAAAAGCCAGTTTAAGCAAATAGAGATAAATCCTGGTCCCACTGTCAGAGGACCCACAATCTGCCCAAGCCACACACTGCTTTTCACATTGAGTGCCTAGTTCAGTCCTATGCAGTTTTCCCATATGATATTGCTACTTTGACAATGTGGTTTCTTACAAATTGTGTGATTAATAGCATCTCAGACAAGTCCTGAGTACTAATCATTTATAGAGGTCCCTATGGGTACCAGGTACTGTTGTTAGTGTCAAGAAAACTACTGAGAATGCAGGCCAGCTGCTGTTGAGCTTGTTGGATATGTACATTAAATTTCTATTTGTATGTCTACTCACTGTATGAGAAAAATCTGTGACTGTTTCTCCAAGTTAAGAGAAACTGGCTTATCTGAGACACATTTGTTCATGTTTATAAAGCAAATTTTTTTAAAAAATAGAAGAAATTAAGAATAAGAAATGTAAATTATATATTATGGAACAGAAATGACCACAAAAATATGCTACCTATGAAAATGTGATGTCTAGTATGTTCACTATATTTTAAATGTAACGTAACTAATGTAATTATATCACATTGTATTTTTGGTGTAATTCTGAAATCTACTAAATGAGAAATTAATTTTTTCTTTTCTTTTCTTTTATTATTATGAATAAAGTCATATATTTTTATCCATGTATATCCTTGTTCAAACTCCCCTCCTCCTCCTGCCCTTTCCAGTTATTCTCTCTTCTCTATATGCTGAAGTAAGCCACATTGGGACCTTGGGACCTCATGGCCTTGCTGGGGAATAGATAAAAAGAGAAATTAACTTAAAAGAGAACAATCTATTCATTATACATTTAATGTAAATTAAAATTTTACCATATAACTTTCATATCTTTTGTGTAATAAAAAATTATTATACACAATTTTTATCAGTTTTTAATTCTGGATTATGTTCTCATTTGAAGAAATGTTAACTGTTATTTCACTAACTTCTAAAATTTTTTACATAAATATTCATAAATATCTGAAAATAATTCAAAATTACTCTCCATTGTTGCAAGGAACAATAACAAATGTGCCTTTTTTTTAATTCAATGATTTCTCACTTTGCAATTTGTGTCTTTTTATGTCTCCATTTCAGTAATTGTAAAAGCTTTCTATTTCAAGTCACAGTTAAGTTACACATTTTGTATTAATAGTATTTGTTTTAATTCCAAAAGTATCGCAAGAAATATTTTTGTTTGCTTCTACATAAATAATATTAAAAATGTGGGTAGTAAGCCTTGGTTGTGACATATAAACCTATTCAAATTTTCCAGATGTGGTCATATTTACTTTTGCTGATATCTGCCAAATTGCCTCCCCAAAGAATGTAAAGTTAATTTTCTACAATCCTGCAACACTTAATGTTCTAGGACTCTGTAAACATTAGTTAATTATAAGTTAATTGCTAAGAAGTCATCTCTCATTTTATTTTAATGGCATTACCCTAATTTCTATTGGTTTTATAGTAGCTTTATGTTCATTAGATTTATAACTTCTTGCATAAATTGTCTAATCATACCATTGCCAAATTTTCTATTAATATGTTTCTCCTTTACTGTTTTATAGAAGTCATTTAATATTCAAATCCTCATTTTCTTCAAAATTTTATACATATTGTGTCTTCTGTAGAGTTGTATAGTTTTGTAATTTTTAATAGTCTGTCTCTTTGTAATACGAAAGTTAGAGTCTTGAGTAATTTTTTTCCATTTTGAATTGTAATTTGTTTTGAAATTTTGAAATGTAATTTAATCAGTTTTCAGTTCTTTCTTCCCACTGACTACTAATCCAGGTGTAGTTTCCTTAAGCATTTGACCTAAAGTCACTTATTGTTTCTATAATTTAGCTATGTGTTCTGAATTCATTTGTCATTTCTATTGCTCACATAAATATTTTATGAAATGACAATGTGTGTGTGTGAGTGTGTGTGTGTGTGTGTGTGTGTGTGTGTGTAGTATAGATATTCAGTTAAGATAATGTGTAAAGCTATTGCCAATCCCCTTGGTCACCTATAACCTAGATAAATAACCCTATTACCAGAAACAGACATTAATGCTAAAAGTACTATAAACTTGGGTTGCAGGACATTAAAAAATCTGACCTGGAAGTTTGTTCCCATTGACTACCTTCCATAATGCTAGAAGATGTTACTCCTTCTAGGCTATAATTACTCAAAGGTCCTACCATTCTATGGATAACTTGAGTTCTATAATAATCTGCTGGGCACAATATGCCCATTAGCACAACAGTGATATGACTCTTATGGGAATAAACAATACTTTCAGATTGAACGTGAGACCTCCTCTACAATAGTGAATTCAAACCTGGTACTGAAAAGCTGGTCAAGAACCAGAGGCTGGTGAAGATTTGAGACCTATTGATAATATGTGCTAAATGAATATCCTGTCAAACTAGTTTGTAAATATTTCCATTGTTTAGTTTGGTTATCATTCTCTATTAGAAAAATTTTTCTTATGTAGTAAGAAGTAGTAAAAACAGAGACTTACAACTGGGTAAAGTGTGGAGAATATGTGACTGAACTGTTTCTTCCTAAAGGTCCAGATTTTGAGGAAGTGGTATTAGAACATAAGACTTTCTGTCATGGTATGAATGTTCAACTCTTGAAGTTATTGTAGCTGTTAGTAATCTTGCCAATACGTGTTTGTCACTCTTTCATCATCCGTATCACAAGACTTATGAGGCCCCATCCTTTAGTGGGGGTCAATAAGCAATTAATACATTCTGAGAGAAGTTATTATAATTGAACAATTAAAAATGAAAACTAAGGTTTTGTTAGGTGGTGGGAGGTACCATGTGTACCAAGAAGTAACTATTACATCCAGTTTCTCCTGATTTCAAAGTAGATGTCTACATTTCTATTTCATTAAATCAGCAATCTTTAAAATGGGAGAGAAAGCAGTGGCAAGTTATTCCCATTTGGAAGAAATAATGTTTGAGCATAATAAGTCACAGTTCTAGAAACCATTAGTAGGATTTCTTGGTTTAACAACTTAACAAAAAAGAGAGGAAAATTGCCTAAATTTTCAGAACTTAGGGTCTTAAATATATAATAAGATCATAAAATCTGCTATGCAATTCACAGAGGGTAGAGTAGGATAAATGTAGTCATTTCAGTGAAAGCTGCAAGAAACAAGCAAAGACTGCAAGGAAGAAAGTCAAAAAGCAGCAACAGTGATGATAATGTATTTTTCAGACAAAGTTGCTCTGAGTAAGTATGAGCCAAGATATATACATGTGCTGTGTTCATAGTGTGTACAGTGTGGGTGATGAGGGGGGGGAGGAAGGGAGAGAGAGAAGGAGAGAGGGAGAGAGAGAGTTCAACAACATTTAGATGATAACAATTAATTTAATTTAAAATAAAGTGATAATAAAGTGATTTAGTCTAGCCCATAGCTTTTTTCTTTTAAATAAAAGTTCTTCAACAAATTTGTCTATAGAGAGGCTGGCTGAGAGCACATTCAGTTACACTGCAGAACAGGTGTGAAGCTCTTCAGATTGAAAATTTCTCCTCCTGGGATATTGTGTCTGTACAAATTTGTTTTCTTGTGATGACTTGAAGATAATGAAGCAGCATACAAACAAGCAGCAAAACTAATATTATGAAATCAGATGCAAGTTAGTCTTTTATTCTGAATGATATGGTTCAGTTTTTAGCTGTACTGTAGCCACCCACACCCCTCTCTTCTACTCTACATCCAAGTCATACACAAAATATAGTCACCAGGAAAGACATAATAGCTTTTTACTTTTTAACATATTTCTCGTGAAATTTCACCTTTCTTGCCTATTGCTAGATCCTTTATTATCCTTTAAGATTTTAAACTTCTTCAATTACCAAATTAAATAAAATAGTCTTTCTTCCCGTTTTTAACAGTGAAGTCCTGTTGAAATTTGGCCTTTCTAAATTAAACCTCAATATCTATTAGACTTTAATCAAGTCATATAACTTGTTTTTTTAATGTCTTTTTTTATTATTAGTATTATGAACAAAGAAGTCACACTTTCTATTCTTGTATACCCTTATTCAAGGTCCCTTCCCCCTTCCAACACATCAGATCATTCTCTCTTCTCCACAACTCCCCATCCCCTCCCTGGGAAGGCAGCAGGTAGTACCATGGTCCCACTGTCCCAATATTCAGTCTCTTCCACTGGCAGATCCAGTTTTCTCCCCCCACATAGAAGGTAAGTTCCATATATAATTTCCTCGAAGTGTTTCTGATCCCAAGCTGTTCAGTGGTTGTGGTTTGTAGCTTGAGAATGCTTTGCTTTTTTCTTGTTTGTTTGTTTGTTTAGAGTCCACTAATGAGTGATTACATCCCCTGCTTATCTTTCTGGGTTTGTGATACCTCGCTCAGGAGGATATTCTCCAAATCCATCCATGTGCCTGCAAATTTTAGGATACCATTTTTTCTTACTACTGAGTAGTAATCCATTGTGTAGATATACCACAGTTTGTTAATCCATTCTCAGTTGAGTGGCATCTAGGTTGTTTCCAGCTTCTTGCTATTACAAATAATGCTGCTATGAACATAGTTGAGCTAATGCCTTTGGAGTGTGAATGTGCATCTTTAGGGTATACACCCAGAAGTGGTATTGCTGGGTCCTTGGGGAGATTGATTCTCAATATTCTGAGAAACTGCCATACTGCATTCCAAAGAGGCTGAACAAGTTTACATTCCCACCAACGATGGAGGAGTGTTCCCCTTACTCTGAATCCTCTCCAGCATAGGCTGTCCTCTATGTCTTCTATCTTAGCCAATCTAAGAGGTGTTAGGTGGTATCTCAAAGTTGTTTTGATTTGCATTTCTCTGATGGCTAAAGCTGATGAGCACTTTTTCAGGTGCCTTTCAGCCATTCCTAATTCTTCTGCTGAGAATTCCCTTTTTAAATCTCAACTCCATTTTTTGATTGGGCTATTCAAGGTTTTGAGCTTTAGATTCTTGAGTTCTTTATATATCTTAGAGATCAGTCCTCTATCACTTGTAGGGTTGGTGAAAATCTTTTCCCATTCTGTAGGCTGTTGTTTTGTCCTATTGACAGTGGCCTTGACTTTACAGAAGCTTCTTAGCTTCAGGAGATCCCACTTATTGATTGTTGTTCTTAGTGTCTGTGCTACTGGTGTTATATTTAGGAAGTGGTCGCCTGTGCCAATTCATAGAAGTGTATTTCCCACTTTCTTTTCTATCAAGTTTAAAGTGGCTGGGTTTATGTTGAGGTATTTGATCCACTTGGATTTGAGTTTTGTGCAGGGTGACAGGCTTGGATCAAATTGTGTTGGCATAGCTGGATGGTAGAGTGTAGAAAATGCAAATAGATTCAATCCTGTTGCCCTATAGCTTATAAATAGTAGTTTTGTTGTCTAAATTAGTAATGAACAAAAAGCTACCATGGTAGTATTTGATTTCCATTGTTTACCTTACAGAATAGAAGAATATGTAGTCAGTAATTTATGATTATTATCTGGATGAAAAGTGTTCTATATGTCACCTGAACTACTCTTTGTCAAAAAGATGCTATGTGATTACTCTCCCAAATATTAATTTTATACTTATCTTAACTTTTGTATACTATTAAATAGATGGACAAAAAATTAATCAATATTTTTACATTAGATGTTGTATGAATTATTAAAATTAGCTTTCTTTAAATCTTGTAAGTCTGCACACACTTATATATTGTCTATATGTTTCATAGTATGTATTATGTTTTATAAAAATCACTAGACATATACCCTAAAGATTCATATTTGAACTCCAAAGGCATTAGCTCAACAATATTCATAGCAGCTTATTCATAATAGCAAGAACCAGCAAACAGCCTAGATGCCCCTCAGCTGAAGAATGGATTAACAAACTGTGGTATATCTACACAATGGAGTACTACTCAGCAGTAAGAAAAAAAAAATGATATACTAAAGTTTGCAGGCGAATAGATGGATTTGAAGAATATCTTTCTGAGCGATGTATCACAAACCCAGAAAGATATGCTGGTGATGTACTCACTCATTAGTGGATTTAAAAAAAAAAAAAAAGCAAAAAGCAAACTTGTGCAAGCTGCAAACCACAACCACTGAACAACTTTAGACCTGACCTTGGAGCCCACTCCCTAAGGGGAAGCACCTGACCCAGTCTTGATGTCTTGATGTTAGGGTGAGGAAAGCAGATCTGCAGGGAGTGGGTGCTGAACTAAACCACATTGGGACCTTGAGACCTCCTGCCCTTGCTGGGGAGGAGATAAAGTGAAGTGCAGAAGAGAGAGTGACTGAAAGGGGTGGGAAGGGGAAGGGAGTTTGAACAAGGGTACACATGAATGAAAACTATGATTTTATTCATAATAAAAATTAAATAAAACTAAATCAAGAAAATTCCCTAATTATCCTTCTATAATTATTTCTTTGACTTAGAATCTCCAGTTAAAACTTTAGTTATTCACTATAATAAGTAATTTCTACAAGTCCTGATATTTATAAATACTACCTGTTTTTTCTCTATTTAATTACACATATATACATATACCTATTTTATACATATATATCAATTTTAGATAAAATATGAATATGTTAATGCTGAGTATTAATGTGTTAAATACTTTGTATCATGTTGGATGTTGCTTCTTTAAGAAGAAAACATGTTTCCCAGCCTATTTACATTTTGTATCCTGATGATGACCAAGTAAATTCAATACAGCAGTTAATCCCATTTCTGGGATTCAAGTGTATGAGCTTTAACTTCTATTGCTTTTCCCTATTTTTTATGCAAGTAGCTTAAAATAACATAGTGAAAATTATTAAATAAAGAGCAGTGGGTTATAGGTATATAGAATTACTTATAAATATAATATTTTCAAATTGGCCATGCTATGAAAATATTCTTTAATAATTTATGTTCTCCTATTTGTGATTTTATCTTTCATTGTCTGTATTTTACATTATGCTCTTCAAAAATTGAACTCCCATTTTTTGTTCTAGTGAGACACAGTATTTATATTCCATTGGAAGGACTCTAATAGTTTTGAAAATATTTTCCTTAATATTGTACATATGTATGATGTGTATGTATTACTTTAAAAACATTGTATCACTTTTAAAAGTCCTGTTGGATTTTGATGATTTACAAATAAACTCCTTTGTGATTTTCTGGTAGATACAGAGTTGAGAGGTTTCACCTCACTTTAATATTTGGATGCAATGGCTACCTTAAAACATCTCTCATTTCTCAAAAAAACCTGTAGAACAATTGCACCTAGATTTTTTTTTGTTTGTTTTTGCTATGATAGAGACATGCTACCACCACTGCATATGTTTTCCATATCCCTCCAATGAGTTTTCAATGCTATTGTACTCATTTTCAAGTACAAATATATTTCTGTCTTAAACTATAATCTATATGCTAATGAATCTCTATTCAGTACCTTCATGTCTCCTACCAAAAATGTATTTCTGAGCATAGCTATTCAAAATCTATACCTTATAACTCAAAATCTAACAAGATTGAAATTTAAAATGGCATCAGTGTCTCTGATCTTGCTTCTTATCTTGTCATCCTTTTCCTAGAATCAGGCTCAACTGTGGTCTCTGTGTCTTTCTTCTGTTTATTCTGTAACATATTCAATCTTGGTGAGTGACTTAAAATTCACTTTACCTCTCAAATCAGACAATGCAAGGCAATATCTGATCTTTTCCTTTCATATCCATACCAGTAGACTTCCTCTCATTTCTACCTCCAAGTATCCTATTCCCTCTTGTCAAGCATTGGTAACCAAGATTTAGGTCTTAATTTTTATCTGACTTTATTTCTGTAATTTTTGCTCTGCCTCTTTGAGCACAGGATTGAATTCTTTCCTATCCTTCTAATTCTGCAAGAATGAGACTCTGAAAATCCAATTTAAGTATGTTCTTCCCTCTGCATTGGAGTCCTTTAATATTGACATAGATCTTTTTCTTTCTGAAAATATTACTGTGTGTCCTCTGCATACACATTTATTATAAATAAAACCTGAAGATATTGAAATTCTTTAACCACTCAAAATCTCTGTTTTAGGCTTTTGCTCAAAATACTTTTAGTCCATACTAATAGAATCTGTAGAAATTTGAATATTAATGGAAAATAATCCAGTCATGTTTTGTTATACTTGAAAAAATAGCAGTCCAACTATAGGAACACCTGACTCACTCTTGAGGGAGGGGGGACAAAACTGGATTTGCCAGGAGTGGAGACTGATCCAAGCATTATTGGGTCAGTGGGACCATAGGACTGTCTGCTCCCTGCCCAGGGAGGGGATGGTGAGTTGCAGAGAAGAAAAAAAATGACCTGATGTGGTGGGAGGGGTAAGGGACCTTGAATAAGGATATATAGCGATGGAAAAAAAAATTCAGAGGGAAAGTAAATATATGTGTAGCAATCTTATTTGCATTATCATCCTTGATAAGTCATGCTTATGATTTTTATCTTCTTTATAGTTATTGTTAACTTTTCAGCATTTTAAATTCATTTTACTGTTTCTCTTAATAAATACAAAATAAAAAAATACAAAATAAAAAAAACAAAACACAAAACAAAACAAAAAAATAGCAGTCTAGATAAAACTTTTTGAAGAGACTGAATACAATACAAAACATATATATTTTATTTACTTAGTAATATAAGAAGTTACCACAGGGTACATAAACTTTTCAATTTAATGTTATCTTTTTACTCTTCTAGCATCAATTTAGTATTTATTTTTAAAACTAGTGTATCACTTTCCATTGTTATTTAGTGTTTCAACTTAATAAAACATGCTGTTAAATAAGAAATCAACAAAATATTGTTTTTTAATTTTTGGAAGAAAGACATATTTCTGCTATTCTCTTGGAAAAACAAAAGTCCTTATTAAATTGAACCATTTACTGTGGTGGAATGTTCTCTGTATGTTGTAAATAAAGTAACTGGTTTGGCCTGTGCACAGCACCGTAGAAGTGGGTGGAAAATCAGAGGACAGGCAGGTAGAAAAAGGATGGAGTTAGCCCGTTGCCATCTGACCCCCAAGGAAGAATGTAAAGAATCCAGGTGAGCCACAGGCCGGAACACATGGCAGACAAATTAATAAAAATGAGTTGATTTAAGATGAAAGAGCTAGCTAGTAATGTGCTTAAGACATGTACCAAACAGTATGAAGTTAATATAAGTGTCTGATTTATTTCTTTGGGGGAAAAAGCTGTCACGGCCCAAGTACAAAACTCTGGGCCCAAATGGGCCCGGAAAACATTTTACAACTATTTACAACTCTCTAATGGTATTATGTGTACCTGAATTCATGAGTTCTTTAAATTTTAATTAAACTTGTATTTCTTTTTTTAATGTTATAATACGATATGTTTTTTAAAGATGTTTTATTTTGTTTGATAAAAAACACTGAATCTAATTATTAAAGCTCTGCTAACTAATGGATGTGTGTGATAGCTAAGATAAAAGACTATGCAAAGAATATGCAACTATTAAAATTATGTCTGTTCTTTCAATGTACATTTAGAAGATATTTATACCATATTCCTTAGTGACATGCTCACAAATCAACCAGTTAGCTAGTGGACATTGTCAGTTGCTTTGTAGCTTATTGTTTTTCTCATAGGAACTTAAAATTGATGGGTTGAATCCAACCTTTGTATCTTATTGTTTTTCTCATAGGTACTTAAAATTGATGGATTGAATCCAACTAAAAAAGAAAAAAAAAATAGAATCAGAAGAATTTCTGAACTTTAACATCATAAGTGGTGGACAGTATAAACCTTTATGTTAATACACATCAATTCATAGTATCTAAAAGAGGCATTTCATCCTTAGACAGTAAATTCAATAAATTGTTTTTCTAATAAAAGTCTCTATAAAAGTAATGTTGCAATCCCACTAAATTGTGATATTAATACATTTTTAAAATAAATATTTATAAGGTTATTAGACAAGTTTTGAAAGAAGCTTTAGGTTTATATATGTGTTTAACAGCCATACATTTGCAACCTAATAGCATTAGCTCAACTTTATACATAGCAGCATTATTCGTAATAGCAAGAACCTGGAAAGAACTTAGATGCCCCTCAACTGAAGAATGGATTAACAAGCTGTGGTACATCTGCACAATGGAGTACTACTCTGCAGTAAAAAAAAAAAAAATCATGTTCTAAAACTTGCAGGCAAATGGATGGATATAGAAAATATCCTCCTGAGTGAGGTATCCCAATCCCAGAAAGATAAGCAGGGGATTTACTCATTCATTAGTGGACTTTAAAAATAAAAATAAAAGGAGATGTCATTGCACACGAGAACTCAAGACTAGAACATAGCTAAATGATACAATGCTTCACTTCTACCTTGTTAGTCTCTGGCAGGGTTGTGGGAGAGGAAAGACTTGTTTTCTTTAAGTGTCTGGCCACAGAGAGTTTGATTATGCTCCAGTAAGTAAATGAGCACCATGAATGGCAGTTTTGTAAATGGGGAGATCATAAGAGTGGGTATGAATTTGAGAAGTATGATAACTGAGTTTATGGGGTGCATGATGTAAAGACACCAAATAATATATATATGTATATTAAAAAAAGGAAAAAAGAATATTTACATAGATGGAAATTAGAGTAATGACTGAAAGAAATTCAGGTATAAAGGTTAAGAAAATGATTGTTAATCTGTCCGTTTTTATCTTTTCAAGGGATAAAAAATATTTTTTATTTATTTAAAAAGTTTTTTTTTAATTTTACATACCAACCACAGTTCCCCTTCCCTCCCCTCCTCCTCCTAACCCCCTGCTTCTCCCACTCTACCCCTCATCCACTTTTCAGAGAGAGTAAGGACTCCCACAGGGAGTCAATATATTCTGTATGTCTTTAAAATATAGTTCTACAACTATGTGATTGAAGAAAGCATTGTTTAAAATAACATAAGTGATGAGATTGATAGTATGTAAATTTTAACTTAAGAAAGCCATGTTGTATAGAAATAGACAAGTATTCACTATCAATAACTTGTTGCTGCTTTGTGCACTACAACTTATGCATTCATAATGTTGTCAATCTCTTTTACACAAACATCTTATACCATCTACATTTTACAAAACATGTTTTAATGCCATAGATCAGTATATGCAAATTTATTTTCAATATTCAATAATATTTTTCTAAAATTATTCCTGAATGCTTTAAGTAGATAAATAAATTGAAAGTTTATAATGGTTACACATTTTATCCAAGTACATAATTTTTGTTTATGTAATTTTTGAAACATATTGATTGAAGTCCCTGGAATAGTTTAATCAATATATCTGTTATAAAATATTATAAATAATTTAAGTGTAAATTCAATATTTTGTGAAACATTTTATTTATTTATACTTTAGCAAATGTTTTCAATCCAAAATTGTGCCTAACCAATCTTCTAGTTTTGCCAGTCCAAACATATACAAATCTACAGCTCTATTAAGCTTTGATGATAACTAAACTTCCTCACATGCTAATGAAAGTGCTATCTTTTGTTACCTGATTCCTGATTTTTTTCTGTGTGTTTTATTTTGAGGGTGTAACACTTCTCTTAAGAGAAGTGATATTATACACATGTTTTGCACACATTCTTAACTTATAAGCCTTTAAAAGCTTCAAATCATTAATTGTGAAAGATTGTGATATTTAGCATTGCTCAGGTATTCACATGCAGGTAAAGGGAGCATATATATGATTAAATAGACTTAAAACTGTAGTTTATAGCAATATTTACTCACCTATATTTGTTAGAATTAATTTCTACCAATTAAACTTTGTTCTAAATGCCTTATTTAATTTCTGTACATATATCACCTGTAATCTACTGAAAACACTAGTCAGTGGGCATGCATGTGATGGACTCTTATGACTAAATCATGTATGATTATCACCAAGTGATAGTCCAGTTAAGAGGATGCAGGGGAATGGAAGTTTTGCATGAGTGTGTGTGTGTGTGTGTGTGTGTGTGTGTGTGTGTGTGTATTTGTGTGCGTTGGCTTATCTGCTGTCACTCTGTGGGGAAGGTCATCTATCTTCTTAATTCACTTTTGCTAGAACCAACTATTAGTGCTCTTCCTTCAGATAACCTCCATACAACTAACAAAGACATATAACCAACTCATAGTAGTGTATAATTTATGTTTGATTGTATCATTAAGTAGCAATTGTGGACAGTGTAATGAGGTTGACTCATCATTCATTTATGTGTAAATACCCAAAATGTGTTTCTACAGTTTATATTAGAGTAGCATATGTCTAACTCTATGACTGTACATCTGTATTCTAAATTGATGCTTCAAATATATGTTTTCATCTCAACTACTAAGATAAGCTCTTTGAATATAATTAAATGTGTGAATGCATACAATACTTATCTTTTGGTTTGAGAAATTCCACAAAAATTACAACTTTCTGCTCTTAGAACCAAGTATGGTTTACATTTTCTAATGAAAAAAATGTAATTATCCAATATGTGTTCTTTTCTGTACCTTGATTGAAACTTTTTAAATTCTTTGCTGTATTTATTTTTTTTCTCTCATGCTACAATGTTTTTTTCCAGACATTTTGTCTTTGGAATATGCAAAATCTAATGTTTCCCAATGATATTTTTAATATATTTATTCCCATTTTCACAATCATCTGTAAATTACCATTTTATAACTAAATCTTTATACATGTAAACCATATATAAACAGTTGTATACACAGTTACATATGTGTTTTTGAACTGTTCATCTTATCAAACTATCAAAAATGCTCCAAACACTAAGCAGCAGAATTTTTCTGTATCTAAGTTGTAAGAAATTTAGAAATTGCTTTATAACTCTATATTAGTAACAGCAACAAGTTGTGAAAGTTAGTGCCTTTTCTTAGACTCCTGAGAGAAATAAGATGTTATGACATATGACTCAGGAATTCAAATTTAGACGGGAAAATTAGGATCTAGCTAAAAGCTGGCTATGCAGAACAGAAGCCAGGTGAGCTATGAAGTTGTAGGGATACTTAGTAAATGGGGATTTGGGTGAATTTATGTAGCCTGAGTAGGGGTCAGTGTGTGAAAAAATCTGATGGAGTCTTAGGGGAACCCTGGCACTCTGTCATGGGCCTTCCATCCATCACTTCCACCAGGTAACTCCCTTTAGAATCTGTTTCAAATTCCCCTTTTAATCCTGACATAGGGAGAATAATGGTGATTACTGGATGTATTATAGCCACCAACTTCTTCAAAACATAGATTACAGTGGAAAAATTTTTACCCGAGCTACACTACGATCCCTCCCTTATCTATGATCCAGAAATAGGTTGTCCTTTCTTCTGTTACACGTAGGTGATTATGGCACTATCCACAGTTATCAGCTTTTAAGAAAACTGCATTAAGATTTGGGTTATAAACAAATGGAGTTTAGGAAACAGAAGCATGCAACAAAAGAGCACTTAACAAGGTCACATGTTCATGACATAGGCCTGCTTCAATATTGAGTTTCATTCAGAAGATTTGAGAATACCCTGTAACCCTGTCTGTTTCTTACCTGAAAACCAGCCTCTAATATAATTAATAGCACAGATATGCATTATTATGTACTATACTGATAAAATATACAGAACAGCCCAAGGGGAGTCTATAAAGATATATGAAGTCAAGTGGAGGGAGTAAACTGTAGATACTAAAGCAATTAATATCTCTGGAAATTGTACCAACTATACACATTAAACAAAATCAATTTCTTAGCCACATTAACTTTAATTGTCTTACTAATATTCCACTTAGCACAGTCTCTAGTACTCAAAACATTGTGTGTAACTTCTACCATTAAAATTATGAAGCATGTCAAAAGATTATTTTAAAAAGGAAGTTTGCTGAGTTACAAAGCAAACACAGAAACCCAACTGAGGTAGGGCAGGATGTCAAAATTAACTCCTAGGTAATTTAAAATAACTAAAAATATGTTAATAGCTGTAAAGGAAAAAATAAGCAGCACAAAGGAATAGCTGTAAGCACAAATAAGGGAATTTTAATAAAATAATAAAAAAGAAATGCTAGAAATAAAAATAATTTTCAAAATTTGGAAAATCCAGGATAATCTTCACATGTCTGAGTAATGCCATTAAAATCCAAAAGGGGAAAGAACATTTGAGAAGTGAAAAGCATAGTAATAGGTGAAGTTGGTTCATGTTTGGTCATCGGTTCCAAACTACAGACTGTCGTTAGTGGACTTTAAATAGAAAGCAAAGCACACCCAAGCTGCAAACCACAACCACTGAACAGCTTGGGATGTGAAACACCTTGGACAGGCACCTTGGAGCCCATTTCCTCCAGAAGAACACCTGACCCAGTCTTGACATTGGAATGAGGAAAGACAATTTGCCTGGAGTGGATGCTGAACTAAGCCATCTTGGGACCTTGGAACCTCCTGCCCTTGCTGAGGAGGAGATAAAGTGATGGGGAGAACAGAGAGTGACCTGAAGGGGTGGGAGGGAGTTTGAACAAGGTGATAGATGGATATAAAAATGAGACTTTATTCAAAACTAAATCAAAAACCAAAAATATTGAAAGAAACCCAATAGGACCTGCATTTGATCTTTCTCACCTGTGAATTCCACAGTAATGACATGGTGAGCCTTATTTATTATGAAAGCCCGTTCTATACCTAAAACTTGTCCCACTGGCTCTTATATTTTAAATTAACTTATTTTTATTCATCTCCATGTTGCTTCTTAACTCATGTCTTTTACTTCTCTTCTTACATGTTTTGTCTCCCTGTGTCTGGCTTGTCAGTCCTCCTTTCTACTTTTCAGGACTCTCTGTCTCCCAGTCTTGCTTAACCTATTTCTGCCAAGCTAATGGCCATTCAGCTGTTTATTAAACCAATCACAGTGACATATCTTTAAAGTAACATTCCACAACAAGGACCCACAGATATATACCAACAAATTCAATATTTAAAAGGCTGAAACCGAAAGACAAAGAGAATTCTGAAATGAAAATCACAGTCCTAAATCTTATTTTGAAGAACATTTTTCACATTTTTTAACAAGTATTCAGTTTTTAAATGTATTTTTGTGCACGTAAAATCCAACTCATATGCTTGCATTTCAGCATTAACAAAATTGTAGCCACATGAGTAGAATTCAACACTCCAGATGACTGCCGAGTAGATGTATTTTTCTGAAGAAAAATTTATGGTGGAAAACAAGTCTATATGGATTATTAGAATATAAAATTAATATACTTCTATATCTTAGTACATTTAGAGTATGTATGAAAAAACTTAAGTTTAAGTATCAAATATTTATTTATGGTGTCAGATCATTTTATTTATTTTAATTATTATAAAAATGTTGTTATTATACATATTGCTGGTCAGTAAGATAGCATTTGTGTATATCAATTAAGTCAGTGATTCTTTGCAATATATGTGTGTGCATATATGTTTATAAGTGTGTGTGTTTATATGCACACATGTACTTAAAAATACAGTAATGTCTGATTTTAGAGACTAAGCAAATCAAGGATACATTTATCATAGTGCATTCTTATAATGGCTATTTCCAGATATATCTACCTGTGCTTAATAACTTGCAAGGCTTCTATCTTTCTCATTCTTTAAACTAATCAATAATTCTATAAATTCTAAGTATTTTATAATGACAATGAATCATATCTTCAAAGTAACCTCCAAATCCATGTTTTTTTTAACTCTCCTACTTCACATGATGTTTTATGCTTATATCACCTTCATCCAGAACCTCTGTCTATACTTCACAGCCTCTTCTCACTGTTTTTATTTACTAGTAGGTTGATAATAAGCTAATTTCGTGAAAGACTTTAAGTTCCATTAAACCATTAAAATATTAGAAGATGAGGAAAATGTACTATATTTTTGTTTTGTTCATTATATTGCAGATTTTATATTAAAATGCAACTTCTTAAATTCAAGGAGAAAAATATTATTTCAAGTCTTGAAGTATGGCAAATATATTTTCCTTACAATAATAAGGTTTCCACTGTGTATACAGTTTGAGAATATTTGTACATAGCTACGAACAGCAAAATAGTTATCTCTCATATACTCTATTCATTAGCATATATGTGTTGTGTTAAATGCAAAATGTATTAATTTTGAGTAAGCCAATGTTTTAATAGACAAAAATTAAATTTTATTCAAAAATAGTTATTTTAATAATTAAAATGGTTCAGAAACTTTGTCAGAATATACTTTGCAATTTGCCCATCTAGAATATGTAGATCTTCAGCAATAATCTACAAGGTCTGGTAACTAACACAAAAATTTGGCAATATCCTGTATTTTTTAAAGTACTCAGGACCCTCTTGTCTAACAACATAAGGAGTGGGTTCCAGCCTTTTTATTTGGCAGCTTATGGAATCAGAGAGTAAAAGTGTTCACTTGTAGGATAACTTGTATGTGTGTGTGCGTGTGTGTCTGTGTGTCTGTGTGTGTGTGAATGCATATATACACACAACACAAAATAGCAGATTTCCATATATTTTGTGCATATTTGTGAGTGTACTAGTGCACTCACATCTGCAGGGACCATAAGGACTATAACTTATAGGGACTTCAAGTCCACAGATCTGTTGTGGATGCTGTGGAACTAAAGAGGGACATAAGAGTTATGTGGACTCTGGGAAATGAACTTGGGTCTCCCCAGGGAATTGAAACCAACATCATTTTTATTCAAAAGATGTTTTTGCAAATTAATGCTAGCATTGTAATAAGAATTTCACTAAAGTCATTATAAAAGGAAGTCAAGTTGGAACACATAAGAAATCTACCGAAAGTCTTGCCAGTCTGCAATCACCTTTTACTCATTAAAGTCCCACAAGGAAGTTTCAGCTACATTCAAACTATGATTGAATCATCTCAGTGTGTGCTTTTCTATCTTCTCCTCTATTACTCAATTAATTTACACAAAGGAATGACTAGGCATTGGTCTATATTGACAATCTGAAGAGAAATAATTCAAAATATAAAAGTGAAACCATGGCTGAACTATATATATTACAATAGAATGACATATTAACAAGAAAAAACCCTGTCCTCTTTAAATTTCCATAAGTTGACTTCCCATTTTCTCCCAAAGACATGTATCCTTCTATTCTCAATTTTCTAACAGACGAAAAAAAAAAACACATTTATATCTTGATTCTCTTATCAATGTTATATTAAAACTAAGACAGTAAGGAGAATGCAACTAATAATTAAACTGAGTAATTTAATCAGTACATGGACAAATGACCAAAATATAATGTCATGCCACTGTGACGATTACAGAGCAGATAGTAAACACTTTGAATTTTTTTGATGTTCTGAATTGTTGTGGAAAATAAATTTTAAGCTGTGATTCTCTATAATTTTCAAACTGCTAAATTATTCTCAGGAAGGCAAAACACTAGTTTGAAGAGTTTAAAATCACAGAGGGCACCTCTGACGCATGGGAGTTGATATTGCTGAGCATAGATTTATTGTTTTGCTAAACAAATATAACACATACAGGTCATTTCTAGAAAATAAATGAAAAAAATGAGTTGTTTTATTATGTATTATTGAAAAGTTATGATAAGTTTTGTGGTTTGAATGAAAATGGTCCCTTATAAGCATATAAGGAATGGCACTATTTAGAGCTGTGGCATTACTGGAATAAGTGTGGTCATGTTGAAGGAAGTATGTCATGGGGCAGGCTTTGAGGTTTCAGAAGCTCAAGGCAGGCCAGTGCATCCTCCTACTACCTGTGGAAACAGATTTTGAACTTTCAGCTACCTTTCCAGAACAATGCCTGCCTGCATGGTGCCATGCTTCCCATCATTATGAAAATGAAGCAAACTTCTAAATTTTAAACCAGCTCCAATTAAATGTTTTCCTTTACAAGAGTTACTGTGGTCATGGTGTCTCTCCATTACAATGGAAACCTTAACTAAGACAACAAGAATAAAGAAAAAGACAAAGTTCCAAGGATAATGAAAGAGTCAGAATTTACATCCTTGGTCTTCCTGACATAGGAAAAGGGAACATTGAATTTTTTGAATTACTTTTAAAAATTAAAAAAAGAACCCAATTAAAACACTTTGCAGCGATGCATTGTTTAAGTTATAATAAAAATCATTTGTTTATTTTTGTATTCTTATTGGTGTCATTATATGTATTTACATATATGTATACATATGCATGTACTGAGAACTTCAATACTACTTGCTAACTCAAGTATAGATGAAAATGACACTAGTGACATAGTGAACTATGTGTGGATATCTCTTGGGTTGTTTGTATGTTATATTATTTCCCTAAATTCGTGTTCTTTATTTTTTAATTAATTAGTTAATTAATTAAGGATTAAACACAACTGGCAAATTCTTAACCAAATTAAACATTAATTTATGCAAAATAAAATTAAGAAAAAATATAACCATTTCTTATTTTTATTTTTTTTAATAGAATAGTCTTAATTTTATCTGTGTATCCCCTTGTTTCAATTACCTTCTCCCTCCGACTCTCCCAGTCAGTCTTCAGCTTCTCTTGTCCCTATATCCCCATCCCCTCCCCAGAAAGAGCAAGCGGTCCCAAGGTGGATTAACTGAGCTAAGAAATGCAAACCTAATTTAGTTAGACACAGTCAGCTTGCTTTTCAGGGAGACTGTGAAGCTCTGTGCATTGCAGAGCAGTGGACACATGATGCCATTCTCAGCATGATTCTTTAAGTATCTTTCAGCCATTTGTAAGTTTTCTGTTGAGAATTCCCTTTTTAATCTCTGAACCTGATGTTTTAATTATATTAATTGGGGTTTGGCCTCTAGTTTCTTGAGTTCTCTATACAGTTTAGAGACTAGTCCCTGTCAGATGTTGGGTTGATGAAAATCTTTTCCCATTCTGTAGGCTGTCGTTTTTGTCTTATTGACTGTGACCCTTACCTTACAGAAGCTTGTCAATTTAAGAAGGTTTTGTTTATTAATTGTTGTTCTTAGTATCTGTGCTACTGGTGTTATATTTAAGAAGCGGGCACCTGTGCTAGTGTGTTGGAGGGTATTTTCCACTTTCTTTTCTATTAAGTTCAGTATAGCTAGGTTTATGTTGAGGTCTTTGATTCACTTGTATTTGCATTTTGTGCTGAGTGATTGAAATAAATCTATTTGCATTCTTCTACCATACTGCCATTCAGTTATGCCAGCACCATTTATTGAAGATACTATCTGTAGTATGAGGTTTCTAACCTGTCTCGTCCCACAGTTCAATGCTGCCTGTCACTGCTTGGGCCCCCCAAAATGATGCAGACACATATTAATTTCAGATTGCTCAACCTATGGCTCAGGCATAGTGCTAGCTAGTTTTGCATCTTAACTCAACACATTTTCATTAATCTGTCTTGCCACATGGCCCGTGGTTTACCTGTGTTACTTTTACATGTTGATTCTTGGGATGCTGCATTAAATCTCTCTTTTGACTCTGCCCTTCTTCCCCTTTCTATGCTCCAATTTCCCTGCATACTTCTATCATGCCTGCCATAAGCCAAGCAGTCCATTTATTAAGAATGACATTCACAGCATACAGAAAGACATCCCACATTACTTCCCGTTTTCTGTCTATTCAAAAAGGAAGGTTTCAATTTTAATATAGCAAAGTTACATATTCAAAACAGCTATCAAGCTATAATTATAGTTACAATATCTAGTCTATTTATATTTAGCAAAATTAAAGTAACTATTCTATCTACCTTATCCTTGTTAGTCTAAATTTTCATTTCTATTATGCCTTTTATAATAACTAAAAAGTATTTATAACTATCTAATCTTCAACTACATCAAAGACCACAGAAGGATATAATATTACTCGAGTAAACAAGTACAAATAACTTTCAAAATCAAGAAATAACAGAGATGACATCTGGCTACCTTGCTAGTCATCCAAAGTGTCTTTGTAATATTGGAGCATTCATCTTCAGCCTACAGTCCTAGAGTCTCTGGCAGACCTTTCAGTGAAGCGGGAAATTTGAAGGACTGTTCTGCCCATTCTGGCATAGTTTGTCAGCAACTTCTTCTTATGTCCTGAAGGATGTCTGGCAGTTTTTTTTTTTTTTTTTTTTTTCTTTTTTTCACTGAAACAGGAACCTGAAGAACCATCTCTACTTGTTCTGCGAAAGTTCAAAAGTCACTTTCTTATGGGTCCTGTATGTCCAATTTATACAGCATATTGTCAAGTAGTCAATACAATAAGAGTTTCTTGCCCCATGGCTAAACTAACCATTGCCACAGAGAAAGTAAGTTCCATATATAATTTCTTCAAATTCCAACATTCTTTTGGACTAGATTAGTTCTGCCAGGAGCAGACATGTCTCACTGTCCAGAAATATCTAAGTTCTTAAAATATTTTAAATTCCATATTCTATATGTCTTTGAAGTATTTGAAGATTATCTATCTAATTAAAATATATCGTTGTATATGTACACAAACCTAACTAACTTGACTATAAGTTTAATTATCACAGATGACTATCTTTTTTCATTGTATATTTTTGGCCTCTTTGTAAAAAATTTGGTGTTCATAGGTGTGTAGATTAATTTAGAAGATGACTCAGTTATTAAGAGCACTGACTGGTATTCCAGAGGACCTGAGTTTGACTCCCAGCATCCACATGACAGCTAACAACTGTCAGTAATTACAAAATCTGACACCATTGCACAGTTATACGTGCAGGCAAAAAACCAGTTCACATAAAATAAAAATAAATATTGTTTTTAAAAAAGGAGTCATCAATTTGATTCCATTGATCCATAAGTTTGTTTTTATGCCTGAACCAGGCTGTTTTTATTACTACAGTTCTATAGTATAGCTTGAAGTTACAGATGCTGATGCCGCCTGAAATTCTATTATTGAACAGGATTTTTTGGCAATCCTGAGTTTCTTGTTATTCCGTATGAAGTTCAGTATTGTTCTTTGAAGGTCTGTAAAAAATTGTGTTGGAATTTTGATGGAGATTGTATTGAATCTGTAAATTGCTTTTGACAGGATATCATTTTTACTATATTGATCCTATCTATCCAGGATCATGGTAGATCTTTCCATTTTCTGATATCCTCTTCAATTTCTTTCTTCAATGACTTAATTGCCAAACAGGTCTCTCACTGTCTTGGTTAGAGTCACGCCAACATATTTAATGCTATTTTCAGCTATTATAAAGACAAGTATTTCCCTGATTTCTTTTTCCGGCCTTTTATCATTTTTTTGAGTTAATCTTATACGCTGCTACAGTGCTGAAACTGTTTATCAGCTGTAAGAATTCCCTGGTAGAATTTGGGGGGCCACTTGTGTATATTGTTATATCATTTGCAAATAGAGATAGTTTGACTTCTTCCTTTCCAATTTGCATTCCCTTAATCTCTTTTTGTTCTCTTATTGGTTTATCTAAAAATGTGAATAGATAAGGTAAGAAAGGACAGCCTTGTCTTGCTCCTGATTTTAGTGGAATTGCTTTGAGTTTCTCTTCATTTAGTTTGATGTTGACTGTTGGCTTACTGCATATGCGTTTCTTATATTTAGGCATTTTCCCTGTACTCCTAAAGTCTACAAGACTTTTATCATGAAGATATTTTATATTTTGTTAAAATATTTTTCAACATCTAGGAAAATTATCACTTTTTTCTTTCAAATTTTTTATGATGGCTGAAATTAACAGTTTTTCATATATTGAACCATCCTTGCAAATCTGGGTTGAAGCATACTTGATCATGGTGGATGATTTTTTTTTTTTGATATGTTGTTGAATTTGGTTTGCCAGTATTTTATTGGGTATTTTTGCATTATTGTTCACAGGGGAAATTGGTCTATAATTCTTTTTTTATTGGTTGCAACTTCGAGTGGCTTTGGTATGAGGGTAATGAGCCTCATAAAAACGGCTTGGCAACATTTCTTCAATTTCTGTTGTATGGAGAGTTTGAGGTGGATTGGTTTTAGTTCTTTTTTAATTAATTAATTAATTTTTTAAGGAATAAACACAATTGGCACATTCTTTTTTTGAAAAAAAATATTTTAGGCAATATTTTACATGTTCATTATTGGCTGTATATTGTTATTGTACAAAAACATATTCTTTTTGTGTACTTCCAAATTTATCAGAAACATTACTTTTTTTTTCTTTTCTTCTTTTTCTTTAATTTTTTTCCTTTTTGCTTTTTTTCCTTTTTTATTATTATGAATAAAGAAGTCACATTGTCTGTAGCGGGAAATCAGAAGCTACACATGTGAACCGGTTGTGTCAGAGTGCTAGAGCTGAGAAGCTTCGGAAGTAAAGCCCCAGGATGAAAGAGGCGGAAGAGGAAGCCGGGCTGGGACACAGTTCCTGGATCGTAGCGGTTCGGACGGTTGGGAAACTCTCTGGCACACTGCTTCCCCCTTTTCTCCCTTTTAACAAACCCTGGTCTGTAAGTTATATTTAGATAATAATTATTACTTAATATATATCTCAAGGCGGGTCATTACCATAATAATTGGCACTCAACGTGGGGCAAGTTCCACAAAAACCACAGCTCCCTGCCCACAGACCCAGCCAATCTAAACAACCAATTTAGTTTCACATCTACACACACATCTCCTACACACAGCCAAAAACGTCTTGAGAGACAGATTGAGCCAATTACAATAAGACACACCAATAAAATTTTTTAAGAGAGACAAAGGCGAGCCAAAAAAATTCCTTACGACACCTCTGCTGTGACACAACTGTGACACCTACTCACCATAAGTCCTCATTACATCTAAACATACTCACTGTCTAAAATAAACAAACAAAATAAAAAATAGAGACTGTCAAAGCCTGCCTAAACAAAATAAAACAGTCCTACCAAAAAATACCCTACTTCTATAGAGACTTGTCAAATATCATAGGCCAATAGCCACAAAAATAAATACTGCTGTTATAAAAAAAAGTAGTAGATAACTGTCCAAATAGTTAACTGTCATTGTCTTCTCCTAAATTCTAAAAGTTACTTCATGCTTCCAGCGTCAAATATATATTTTCCTTCTCAGGTCTTGACAATGTTAAAGATTAAATAGTTAAAGTTGTTATTCACATTTCAACAGAAACACTCAAGTGTTAAAACTTTATTGTTTAAGATAAACAGCCTTAAAACAATCCCTATACATTTTCTTATATCAACATTTTAAATATTAAATTACACTTTATAGTTGTTGTTTGTTAGCGGTAGTTTAACCTCACTTATGTTAATACCTTTCTCTTCCGCAGACACTGCCTTATAATGATCCCTATAATATAAATATAAACTTTATACCTAGTTTAAAACCTTGCTATTTAGACAAAAGGGAGAGATGTAGCAGGAAATCAGAAGCTACACATGTGAACGAGTGGAGTCAGAGTGCTGGAGCTGAGCGAGACGTGGTCAACTGGAAAGAGCTTCGGAAGTAAAGCCCCCAAATAAAACAAAAACAAAAACAAAAAAAAAAGCCAGGCTAAGACACAGTTCCTAAATCACAGCTGCTGTGAACATAGTTGACCTATTGCTTTAAGTTGCGAATGTGCAGCTTTAAGGTATATGCCTAAGAGGGGTATTGCTGGATCCTTGTAGAGATGGATTCCCAGTTTTCTGAGAAACCTCCATACTTCATTCTAGAGTAGCTGAACAAGCTTACACTCCCGTCAGGAATGGAGGAGTGTTTGCCTTGCTCTATAACCTCTCCAGCATATGCTGTCATCTGTGTCTTTGGAGTGTGACTGTGCCTCTTTAGGGTATACACCCAGAAGTGGTATTGCATGGTCCTTGGGGAGATTGATTCTCAATTTTCTGAGAAACCTCCATATTGCATTCCAAAGTGGCTGAACAAGCTTACACTCCCACCAACAATGGAGGAATGTTTCCCTTGTTACACATCCTCTCCAACATTGGCTGTCATCTGTACCTTTTATCTTAGCCACTCTAATAGGTGTTAGGTGGTATCTCAAAGTTGTTTTGATTTGCATTTCTCTGATGGCTAAAGATGAAGAGCACTTTTTCAGGTGCCTTTCAGCCATTCGTAGTTCCTCTGCTGAGAATTCCCTTTTTAGATCTGTACCCCATTTTTTGATAGGGTTATTCAAGGTTTTGGGCTCTAAATTCTTAAGCTCTTTATATACCTTAGAGATCAGTCCTCTGTCACTTGTAGGGTTGGTGAAAATCTTTTCCCATTCTGTAGGCTGGCGTTTTGTCCTATTGACAGTGTCCTTGGCTTTGCAGAAGCTTCCCAGCTTCAGGAGATTCCACTTATTGATTGTTGGTCTTAGTGCCTGTGCCACTGGTGTTATATTTAGGAAGTGGTCGCCTGTGCCAATTTGTAGAAGTGTATTTCACACTTTCTTTTCTATCAATTTCAACGTGGTTGGGTTTAGGTTGAGGTCTTTGATCCACTTGGATTTGAGTTTTGTGCAGGGTGACAGGCTCGGATCTATTTGCATTTTTCTACACACTTCCATCCAGCTATGCCAACACCATTTGTTAAATATGCTGTGTTCCATTGAATGTTTTAGGCCTCTTTGTCAAAGATCAGGTGTTCATAGGTTTTTGGGTTAATGTCTGGTTCCTCAATTCTATTCCATTGGTCCACAAGTCTTGTCTTTATGCCAGTACCAGGCTGTTTTTATTACTGTAGCTCTATAGTATAGCTTGGAGTCAGGGATGGTGATACCTTCTGAGGTTCTTTTGTTGATTAAATTTTTTTGGCAATCCTGGCTTTCCTGTTATTCCAAATGAAATTGAGTATTGCTCTTTCAAGGTCCAAAAAATATTGTGTTGGGATTTTGATAGGCAGTGCATTGAATCTGTAGATTGCCTTTGGTAGAATTGCCATTTTTACTGTTTATCCTACCAATCCAGGAACATGGGAGAGCTATCCATTTTTTGATATCCTCTTCAATTTCTTTCTTCAATGATTTAAAATTTTTGTCAAATAGATCTGTTACTTCTTTGGTTATAGTTACTCCAAGGTATTTAATACTATTTGCAGCTAATATGAAGGGTAATGTTTCCCTTATTTCTTTTTTTTTTTTTTTTTTTTTTTTTTTTTTTTTTTTTTTTTTTTT
>PVIH01012451.1:0-63496 GCA_004025045.1 Sigmodon hispidus
AGGATCAACATAGTAAAAATGGCAATTCTACCAAAGGCAATCTACAGATTCAATGCACTGCCTATCAAAATCCCAACACAATATTTTTTGGACCTTGAAAGAACAATACTCAATTTCATTTGGAATAACAGGAAAGCCAGGATTGCCAAAATAATTTTACTCAACAAAAGAACCTCAGGAGGTATCACCATCCCTGACTCCAAGTTATACTATAGAGCTACAGTAAGAAAAACAGCCAGGTACTGGCTTTAAAACAGACTTGTGCACCAATGGAATAGAACTGAGGATCCAGACATTAACCCAAAAACCTATGAACACCTGATTTTTGACAAAGAGGCCCAAAACATTCATTGGAAAAAAGATAGTATATTTAACAAATGGTGTTGGCATAACTGGAAGGAAGTGTGTAGAAAAATGGAAATAGATCCGATCCTGTCACGCTGCACAAAACTCAAATCCAAGTGGATCAAAGACCTCAACTTAACCCTAACCACTTTGAACTTGATAGAAAAGAAAGTGGGAAATACACTTCTACAAATTGGCACAGGCCACTACTTCCTAAATATAACACCAGTGGCACAGACAGTAAGACCAACAATCAATAAGTGGGATCTCCTGAAGCTGGGAAGCTTCTGCAAAGCCAAGGACATTGTCAATAAGACAAAATGACAGCCTACAGAATTGGAAAATATTTTCACCAACCCTACAAGTGATAGAGGACTGATCTCTAAGGTATATAAAGAGCTCAAGGATCTAGAGCCCAAAACCTTGAATAACCCTATCAAAAAATGGGGTTCAGATCTAAAAAGGGAATTCTCAGCAGAGGAACTATGAATGGCTGAAAGGCACCTGAAAAAGTGTTCTTCATCTTTAGCCATCAGAGAAATGCAAATCAAAACAACTTTGAGATACCCCCTAACACCTGTTAGATTGGCTAAGATAAAAGGCACAGATGGCAGCCTATGCTGGAGAGGATGCTGAGCAAGGGGAAAACTCCTCCATTGTTGGTGGAAGTGTAAGCTTGTTCAGCCACTTTGGAATACAATATGGAGGTTTCTCAGAAAATTGAGAATCAATCTCCCCAAGGACCCAGCAATACCACTTCTGGGTGTATACCCTAAAGAGGCACATTCACACTCCAAAGGTATTAGCTCAACTATGTTCATAGCAGCATTATTTGTAATAGCACGAACCTGGAAACAACCTAGATGTCCCTCTACTGAAGAATGGATTAACAAACTGTGGTACATCTACACAATGGAATACTACTCAGCAGTAAGAAAAAATGACATCCTAAAATTGGCAGGCAAATGGATGGATTTGGAGAATATCCTCCTGAGCGAAGTATCACGAACTCAGAAAGATAACCAGGGGATATACTCACTCACTAGTGGTCTCTAAACAAACAAACAAGTAAAAAAGCCAAACATGCCCAAGTGGCAAACCACAACCACTGAACAGCTTGGGATCAGAAACACACTGGACTGACCCTTCAAACCCCTGTCCAACTATAGGAACACCTGACTCACTCTTGAAGGAGGCTGGACAAAACTGGATTTGGCCAGGAGTGGAGACTGATCCAAGCATTATTGGGTCAGTGGGACTGTAGGACTGTCTGCTCCCTGCCAAGGGAGGGGATGGGGAGTTGCAGAGAAGAAAAATGACCAGATGTGGTGGGAGGGGGAAGAGACCTTGAATAAGGATATACAAGGATGGAAAAAAAATTCAGAGGGAAAGCTGAACACAAAGAAAATATGTGTGTAGCAGTCTTATTTGCATTTCCACCCTTGATAAGCCATGCTTATGATTCGTATCCTCTGTATAGTTATTGTTAACTCTTCCGCATTTTAAATTCTTTTTACTATTTTTTTTGATAAATACAAAATAAAGAAGGAAAAAAAAAACAAAAACAAAAACCAAAAAACAAACAAACAAACAAAAAACCATAAACGTTTTTCATCATATAAAGAAACTAAAGGAACAAAACCACATGATCATATCCTTAGATGCTGAAAAAGCCTTTGACAAAATCCAACACTTCTTTATGATAAAAACTCTGGAGGGATCATGAATACAGGTACAATATCTCAATACAATAATGGTGATTTACAAGAAGCCGACAGCCAGCATCAAACTTAATGGAGAAAAACTCAAAGCAATTCCATTAAAATCAGGAACTAGACAAGGATGTCTTCTCTCCCCTTATGTATTCAAAATAGTTCTCAAATTTTAGCTAAAACAATAAGAGAACAAAAGGTTTTTAAGGGGATACAAACGGCAAAAGAAGAAGTGAATCTATCTCTATTTGCAGATGATATTATTTTATAATAAGTGACTCACAAAATTCTTCCAAGGAAATTCTGTGCCCTTGATCATTTTCATAAACATCTGAAATCATGATTTGAAACAAACCATACTTTTTTATAGGTAATTCATTGCCCAAACATTTGTTATAATAACCTAAATTACTCCTTACAAATCATCAAATGATCAAATAATTTAGAAATTTTTATAATTTGATGAAGTTCAGTCTTCAGAATTTTTATATTTAACATAGTCTGCCTTTTCTTGTGCTCTGAAACATAGAAAGCAAAATATGAGCTTGTCATAGAACTAGTAATATTTTCTTGAGTTTAATATGTTTTTCAATATTTAATTAAATTATATTTGACACATAAGGAATAACAGTATTATTTCCTCTACTTCCTTTAGAAGAATAATGTCCTTTATATCATCATGTACAGGCTAAGATGCCATCATTTTCACGTGGAGCTACTTTAGTATTTTTGGGTATCAAAGAGCAACATATTTCCTCAATATTTACTTTATTTTTTAATATTCCCCTATGCAGTCTTGATGCGTGTATATATATATATATATATATATGTGTGTGTGTGTGTGTGTGTGTGTGTGTGTGTGTGTGTGTGTGTGTAAATATATATGTGTGTGTTCATTCATTTTAAATTTAAGGAAAAAACAATCTAGAAAATCTTCTAAAAAGTTTATCATTTTTCTTTCATAGTTTTTGAAGGTTTTTTTTTTCCCTCAGTGACCATTTCAAATGTCATGTTAAAGGTTTCTCTGTCTATCTATCTCTCTGTGTCTACCTATCTCCTTCATTTATATTTATTCCTGTAAGGAATTTTTGAATTTCTTTTTTACACAAGAATTTGACATCTCTGGCCTTGCCAAAAGAATGCAATGTCTATTTGTTTTGTTTTGTATTCTTTATCTGATAAAAAAAATCTCCATCTGGTTAATAACTGACCTCTATTTTTTTTTCTCGTCCCTTTTGCTGTTTCCTGGATGTTAAAGTATAAATGATGCTTTATTTTCTTCAGCAACCAAGAAGAAAATGTTTACATAAAAATTTGAAAAAAAAAATGACAGCAGTTTGAAAACTTGCTGTTGTTATTGCAATCATGGCCACTAAGATGTTTTAACCTCTAGGTTTTTACCCCCTCAAATATGTTTTTGTGTATACACACACATCCTGTCCTCCAAGAGAAACAAAAAGCAAACCCCACCATTTATGTATTAAGTTTTAGCAAGTAGGATCATTGAAAAAAACTGACTCAAAATTACCCTCAAGTGAGCTATATCAAGATAGCTAGAAGCACTACCACAGGGAGTCATGATTAGGAATTGAAGTGAGAATGTGGTAAAAGAAATGTACAATCCAAGCCATAGGCAGTCATAATTGGTCCTTCATGGAAGTGGAGACTTTCCTTCAAATCCAATGATACTAGGAGAACTGGGACATTACACTATAAACGAACAAATGATTTCTGAAGGTAAAGGCAATTCCTTCACTTTCAGAGAAGAAAAAATGCTCTTGACCACTTGTTTTCCATTGTAATTGTCGGAGTGATAAGTTCCATCTTACGAGATACAGTCTTATCTGAATTACATGTCAGAAGTCAGGAAATCACTAGGAAGAAACAGGTTTTGTTCTAGGTCTGGAAATCAGTGAAGAGAAAGACCAAGCTTGTACACAGTTGCAAGTGGAAAAAAAGTAGTACATGATGCTTCCTTATCAACTTACAGTAACTGATACAAAACTGAAGGATGCCTGGCCTAATTCCTGGGGAAGGGAGGAAATCACTGAGAGGGTCTGTATTCAAACATGTAATGGTCTCATCAATGTATATTAGGATTATCAGTATTAGTTAATCATGTGTGTACTTGGAGGTAAATCTAATTATGTAGAAGACCAAAGAGGCAGATAATAAGAAATCATCTGCATTCTTACCATATATCTTAATTTGAGTTGTTGAGTAATGCATATAGGAGCAGTAAAACAATTAGCCTCTGATACACTGAAGTCAATACACCCTGAGCATTTTATCATTGTCTCATTTTTGAAAATAAACACTTAGTTTGTCTTTCTTGTTTTCTTTTTTTCAATCTCTTTGTTTGAGACAAGGTCTTAATATATAATTCTTAGATAGATAGATAGATAGAAAGATACATACATACATACATATATACATACATGCACACATACATACAAGGATACAAAGACATAGATAAACAATAGCTAGACAGAAATACTAGATAAGAGATGACAAATACTGCACATAAGATTATAGTTGGAATATTTTTATTCTCCCTATGTCATTAACCTTATCTTTTCTCCTATTCCATTGCTTAGACATTTTTCTTTCTTCTAGGCAGCCTGTTTTGTTACCATGCCATATATATTTTTTTCTATATATGAGAAAAAATATTTCATGTTTGCCTTTCTGAGCCTACCTTAGTTTTTAGATAATATTAAGATCTCACTGCCATTCATTTTTATTACAGGGACTACTTTAGAGATCTGAAAGCAATCTGTTTAAAATAAAAGCATTCAGGGAGACAACATTCCAAGTCCCATTTTCAGTGGAAGAGCAAGATAAAGTATGGCCAGTACTTTGCTCCAACTTTAAAAAAGTTATGTTTTCCTCTGAAGATATGGTATAATGGACTAACACTCCGAAATTGTAAGCAAACCAGCAATTGAATTTTTTTTCATAAGTTCACTTGATCAGAGAGTTTCTTCATAGCAGGAGAATAGTAAGGTAGAATTTATTTATTTGACATTGTTATTAATTATTAGATAAATATATAAAACTTAATTAATTTTATCAAACAAAATCATATGACATGGTAATATTAACCAGTTGAAGTAATGATTGCCAGTAGCAATACAAATTATTTTATATTGCCTCTTATAGTCACTAGTAGTTCTAAGGCTATGTAGGTGACTGAATACTTAAGTTCACACAATGAATAAATGTGTCAAAATCCTACACACTGATAATATAAAATCATGAGGCGAGATGGAAATTTTTTGTGAGGTGTTTAGGTCATGAGGTTAGAGTAAATATGATTAGTGTCTTTAAAAGTGAGGCTCTATAGAGTTCCCATGCCTTTTCATAATGTGAAGATGTAACATAAAAATAGTCTTGAAAGATAGCCTTCAGCAGGTAACAAATCTTCTGAACTTTTCCTGGAACTTCTAAACATTCATCATTGTGAGATATATTTTTCTGTTGTACATAAACCATTCTGCATATGGTATTCTGCTAACAAACATGAATGGATTGATGCAGGCAAAGCAAACCTGCTACAGTGTTCTCTTGTTCCTACATAACATTAGAGTTAGGAAGCATAAAACACATGCTTTGGTGTTTGTAGAAACAGCCAGGCTTTAGTATCTTTACATCATTCTCGTGTAAATCCCCTAACACTAGATACATAGAAAATTGTATTTTAGAGTGTGGATTCCAGATGAATGACATGGGCAGTTTGTGGAGCCTTTGGGAGTGGGATTAGAATTCATTCTTAGTGCAGGAACTGGCTTCTTGAAGCACATTTCTTACAGAGGAACACCTTGCTCAGCCACAACATTGGGTGAAGGGCTTGGTCCTACCTCAACTGGCTATGCCAGACTGCACTGACTCACCCTGGGAGTCCTTAGCTTCTCTGAGAAATGAGTGAGGGGATGGGTTGGGGAGAAGCTGGGGGATGACTGGGAAGAGGAAAGGGAGTGATACCAGTGGTGAGTATGTTAAATATTTTAAATGTAAAAAACAAAATTGCATTTTATTTAAATTTTTTAATTTAGATAAACCCCAATGAAATTGTTTTCATCTAACCAATTTTCAGTAATTGAACCTTATATGTAAAGGTATTCAAATGTAAAAGGTTTGATGATTTAGACAGCCACTCTGGAATGCAGTATGGCAGTTTCTCAGAAAATTATGAATCAATCTCCCCAAGGACCCAGCAATTCCACTTCTGGGTATACCCTAAAGATGCACAGTCGCACTCCAATGGCATTAGCTCAACTATATTCATAGCAGCGTTATTTGTAATAGCAAGAACCTGAAAGCAACCTAGATGTCCCTCAACTGAAGAATGGATTAACACAATGGAGTACTACTCAGCAGTAAGAAAAAATAATATTCTAAAATCGTAGTCAAATGAATGGATTTGGAGAATATCCTGCTGAGCGAGGTATCACAAACCCAGAAAGAGAAGCAGAGGATGAACTCACTCATTAGTGGACTCTAAACAAAAAACAAAAAACAAAAAACAAAAAAAAACAAAAAACAAAAAAAAGTCAAGCATGCCCAAGCTGCAAACCACAACCACTTTACAACTTGGGATCACAAACACCTGGACTGACTCCTTGGATCCCACTTCCCCTAGAGGAACACCTGACTCAGTCTTGATGTTGCCGGCAGAAAACTGGATTTGCCATTAGTGGAGGCTGAACTAAGCAATATTTGGACCGTGGGACCTTGGGACCACCTGTCCATGGGGAGGATGGTGAGATGTGGAGCAGAGAGAATAAACTGATGTGGTGGGAGTGGGAAGGGACCTTAAATAAGGATATACAAGGATAGAAAATGTGACTTCTTTATTCATAATAATAATAATAATAATAATAATAATAAAGAACATGATAACACAAAAATAGCATAGGTATGTGGGTATGCTAAACTGCAAAGAAAGTGTGTTGTATAGTTAAAATACATGAGATGTACCTTATCTACTTCCTTTATCCTAACCAGACCTCCATAAAATATTGTGCTACTATCCAGAGCACATGTGCATTCTCCATTCCCCAGGTAAATTATAAATCTTTCATGTGTATGCCTGGATTATGGTATATACAACATGCTTTTATGTGATCTAAATTACCATTGAAGACTCTGCAACGGAATAGATTTGAATCTGGATTTTAAAATTTGTTGTTGGACATATTAACTCAAGTTTCAGGTTCTGAGAGTCAGGGTACCAACATTATTGGGGAAAAGTTGGACCTTGAAACATTTAATTATAATGGAAGAAGAAAATTAGGTACTAAGTAGACGAGCCTGTCAATAAGATTATATCTGCATTTATTTTAATTAATATAAGAATTAGTATATATTTATACAAAATAGACAGTGATTTCATAAACCTATATAAGAGGGAGATTTTTCACTTATCTGAGAATATTGAGTCCAACCATCAATCATAGTCCCTACTAATTATTAGTTGAGAACTGAGAAAGGGAGACTACCAGAGATAATTTTATTACTGCTCTGGAAAAAGAGATCAGGGTATATTTTCACCATATTTTTTTGTCAGGGAGACAATTTTAAATTATAATTAATTAAGTAATATTAAGCTTAACATTTTATGTAGTACATTCAGGTAAAGCCTCCAGGTTTCTACAATAGACTAAGGAGATAACTAGACAAACAGCTGTAACACTGCTTCTATTTTATCTGTGTCAAAGTATTACAGGAAATTATATAATGACTTTGGTTGAAACAGTGACCAAATTTAGTGGCAATTTTTATTTCCCTTAAAGTGCTCTATATTGAATGATAGCTAGTGAAGAGATAAAGACTCAAAAGAAATATTTTGAGAATTTAGCATGCTCGAATTGAACAAATTCTTTTGCTTTTATCTATACTGTGTAAGATGTGTTGACAATTCTTCATTTTGTTCTCCATATAATATTCTGAAATCTAAAAATGATCTTGATGCATCCATTGTCAACAAAATATTCAGGGATGTAGTTGTCTACTAACAATTGTGTCCAGAAAATTTGGCTTAAGCAAAATTCCCCACAAAACAATGAATTCTAATGGTGGTGTAACATCATTTGTAATACCCTACAAAAAATAATACAGTTCTTAGGTAAATGATCAAGATTCAGGCGTTGTCCTCATTTAACTATCAGCAAAATATTTAGACATACATACTATTTGGTTTCAAGAAAACTCAATGGAAATCTGATCTATGGTTAGCTATTAAAACCACAGGAATAAAGGAAGTCTAATAAACATATTATATTGAATATATTAAATAGTTATATGTATGGCATATTGTATGATATAAACTAGATATTCAGAGAGTTTCCTGGTTACTGCCAGAATATATTAATGGAGACTTATCATCTTCTATTGTTGTATTTATTGTTTTAATTAGCTTATTTAGAGGAGTTCATAGACAAACTTTTCTATAAAAAGATTATTTTTTCTTAGTAACACAGAAATATATTGAGCCCATAATTATATTAGAAAAATCTAAATCTCTCATTGCTTGTACACTACAATCTTAGAGAGGCTGAAGTTAAATAATCATGAGGTGGTGATCATCCCACACCACATAGTGATTTCAAATCTTTCTGAAGAACATAATGAAAGTTTCTCTCAAAAATATATTTTTAAAAAATAGAAAAGGAGGTAGGAGGGTGATTCATATATATATTTATTTCAAATATATATATTTCATATATATATTTCATATATATATATATATATATGAAACAGGCATTTAAGGAAGCAGAACTTTAGCAGGACATCATGTTACCCTCCTGATAGCTCAGCATTTCAAAGGTGGAGACAGGAGACTCAAAAGTTCAAGTTCAGCCTGTATTACATAAAACATTGTTAAAGCACACCTCCAGTGATAGTGATATACCTTCTCCACCAAGGACACTAACAGAGAGAGAGAGAGAGAGAGAGAGAGAGAGAGAGAGAGAGAGAGAGAGGATCCAAGCACATACACACACAAACACAAACATATAATAATATAATGTTTGGCTGAACATAGATTTAGGTCAGCAGTACAGATAATTATTATGAATTTGTGACTGAGAAAGACAGTAGAGTAAATTTTGAGAAATGTGAGTTTCATATTAGTTTTTGTGATGAGAAATCAGGAGGCCTTTTAGCTTTAGGAATTGTTGAGCCAAAGCGGCATATTAAATAAATATATTCAATAAACTAGTAGAGTAAAACTTTATTTTACCTGACTTTCCTGGCTTTTCCCTCTTTTTTTTTTTTTTTTTTTGGTTTTGTCCATCACTTAGAGAAAATGTCAAGTGATTCTGAAGACCACCTGGAGTTTCTTTAACTTCAATCCCCCCAAGAACCTCAAAAGGTCAAGTATCAGCTCTTACTGCTTCTCAGATGCCTTCGTCCCACACTGTGTTCCCAGTTAATCTTGCTCATGCCTGTGAGATTCACATTCACTGTGCTCTTGATAGAAATCATAGGCACTCTTTCAATTTCAGAAACTCAGCTTTCCTCGTAGACTCAGGGGGATCATCCTTCATTTTAAAGATAGAATTTAAAATGTTAAAAGCAGGAATGATCAAAAGATTAGAAGAGCTCTTAAAATACCCTAGAAACATATTATACAGTAATAATGTATGTTGCTTCAGAAAGTACATTAATTAAAAAAAAAATAGTGTAAAGAATGATTTCAAAAGAAGTGTACATATATACATAAATTATAGCACAACATACATAAATGTCATACATACATAAATGTGTACACAATAATCTAAATTCAATATATAAATAAGTACTGTGTTCATCAAACACACAATGAATCAATAAAATTAATGCAAAGCTTCATTGCATAACCCTCTTTCTTTGTCAAGATACTAAATGTGTCAGGTGATCCCTATTTCTATTATATAAGACATTCTTTTCAATATACTGCTAATTTAATTTTTGGTCCAGAAACACCCATAGACACTCCCTGAAGGAATCTTTAATGTAGGCACATCTTGAGTTCTCAAATTGACTGGTAAAATTAATAAATTCACTAAGAAATGCACTTGATTCTCAAAAAAATGAACAGTACATAAGAGAGACTTATAAATAATCATTCCCCTATCCATTAAGTCATAGAAATTCCAGCAGAGAAAAGATGTTAAAGGTGATTCCCAACAAAAGAGAATAAATGGTAACTCTAAGTAGAGGTGGTATGCTGTAGTTGAATGGCACAATAAGGAAGGAGAATCAGAATTTAAAACAATTGAAAGATGTCAGAGGCTGTGATCCTTGTCTTTAATCTCAGAACTTGGGAAGCAGATATGTTCAAGGCCACCCTCATCTATATAGAGAGTTTCAGGGTAGCCAGCATTACATAGTCAGACCTTGTTTCAAGCACAAATAAACAATAATTTATAAACAATAAATTAATGTAGTATTATTTATATAATTATGCAGATAACTTAATTAAGGTCACTATTTTATGATAAAACACTATGAACAAAAATAACTGGGAGAGAAAAGAGTTTAGTTTGCTTTAACTTCCATATAACAGTTTACCATTCGAGCAATTAGGGCAGGAACTCAAACAAGTCAGGATCCTTGAGGAAGAAGCTGCTGAAGGGACTGTGAAGAAACACTGATTTTCTGATTTTCTCATCTTATTCAGTCTGTTTTGTTAAAGCACCTTAGACCCATAGCCTAAGAGTGTCATCATCTACAGTGGGATAGGCTTTGCTACAACATTCACTCATTGAGAAATGCACGCACAGCTTTGTCTACAATCTGATCTTATGGAAACAATTACTCAATTTAAGTTTTCTCCACTAAGATGACTGTAGCAGCTAGCATGTATCACACTGACAGTAACTCTTGTCTAGAAAGTGAGAATTGTGCACACATACACACACACACATACTCAGAGATATGAGGGATATGCATATATATATATATTCAGAAGAATATTCTATCCTTGATTTTACAGGTAGTGATGGCCCCCAAGCTGAAGAGAAGAGACCCCACATTCTCATATCCTACTGAATTTTCACAAAACCTTGTGATTGAAAAGAAAATAATAATCCAGCACCCTTTGGTTTTTGTCAAATAATGTTTCAATAACAAATTCTGTAAGACTGAGTAAAAATACTGAGTAACTGTGTGCTAAATATGACCATAGTTATTGAGTGCACTTTAATGAAATTAAAAAGTTATTTAGCATGAGTCACTGGCTATAGATATATATCAAATGAGTATGATTCTTATTTTGTACTTGTATGATACTAAAGCTTTTAAAAAGCTAATTTCCAATTCACAAGAAAAGATTTTTACACTGGGTAATTATAGGAAAATATACCCCAAATAAAAATTGAAGATAAGCAAAGTAAGTTTAGCCTAAATGAACTTTTTGAATGAAATAGATGAGAATATCTCATTGAAAGAGCTAAAATGTATAGTAAACTACATGCCTAAGGATGCATGAAAATTGAATTTCATAAAAAGTTAATTATATTGAGAATCCTCTAAAACATCCCCCCCCACACACACACACCATACCTAGGGGTGGCAGTGGGTTATTGTTTACTTTAAACTCTACTTTTTAACTCTCTGGTGGCCTACCAGCCAACTTCCAAAGAAATACACAGAGGCTTATTCTTACATCTGAATTTCTGGCCTTAGCTTAGCTTGGCTTATTTCTTGTCAACTTTTCTTGACTTATATTATCCCTTCTATCTTTTGCTTCTGGAATTCTACTGCTGTATACTTTTTTCTTTTTTTCTTTCTTTCTTTTTGTGGCTAGTTAGCTGGCCCTGGGAGTCCTTCCAATTTTTTTCCCCACAATTCTTGATCTATTTCTCCCAGATTTCTTTTTCTATTTTACTTATTTTCTCTGCCTGACAGCCCCACCTATATTTTCTCCTACCCTGCTATTGGCTATTTAGCTCCTTGCTAGACCAATCAGGAGTTTTAGACAGGCAGAGTAATACTGCTTCACAGAGGTAAACAAATGTGACATAAAAGAATGCGACATGCTGTTGCAGCATTAAAGCAAACGTTTCATAGCATAAGCAAATGTAACACATCTGAAATAATATTTCACCTCTTTTGTTTAGATGCTGAACTAAGCCACCTTGGGACCTTGGGACCTCCTGCCCTTGCTGAGGAGGAGATAAAAAGATGTGGAGAAGAGAGAGTGACTGGAAAGGGCAGGAGGGGGAAGGGTGCTTGAACAAGGATATACATGAATAAAAAATATCACTTTACTCATAATAAAAAATAATAAAGAAAAGGAAATGTCATGAAATAAAATAATATTTCACAACAGAGGGTATATTTATCAAAAGGATTTATTTCTTTTGTTTTTTTTTTCTTGTCTATAAATGGTTGTAAATATAGTACATATCAATATATCCAAACTAAGGTAATTTTGTTTGTTTTTGTTTATTCTGATACCCTGTTTTCTCAGACTCACTAAACATAAAGTAAATACAAACATAGCATAGCTTTGATAAAATGTATTATTTAAGAAGCACTAAAACAGCAGGTTTAAAGGTAAGTTAACAAGAAGAGCGCTTTGGTATTTCAGAATCCAGAGACTATGATTTTAATTTTTCAAATTTATAAATTTTGTGGTCTCTTATTTTTCCAAATTAACAAAGTTTAATTTTTTCTATTTATATTACTGCTAATAGTGATTTATAGAATAAGATATTATTGTTCTTAGAATTTTACATATATCCTCTTGGCAACAATGCTTGTGTATCTTCTTTTAGCAATAATCTTGATGTCAAGATGTAAGAAAGAAAGACTTATAACGTATGGAATTTTACTAACTTTATTGAGTCAAGTGTAGAACCCACAGTGTCAACTTTGACCCAATCGATTTTTCAGCCACAGATTCTTAAGTAGCTCAAACATTAAATTTGTAATTTAGATCGACAGTTATAAATTTCTCTAAAATACATTAAAATTTTATGAAATGTCTTTGAAGGCATCTGAACTTCATGGTAGGCTTAAATTATTTCAGTATATCCAGATATTAAAGCTGCAATGATATGCTCAATAAACTTAAAATAAAATTTTTTTTTATTTAAAAATGATAAAAATCCAAGTTATCCTCTGTTTCCTCTGAGCCCCCTTTTCAAGGAGCCCTTACCTTTGATCTTACTGGCTCTGCATGGCTATAACAGAACTCACTAAATACTGCAGAGAACATCCATTCCATTGTCTGACCCACATTAGTTGTCTAGGAAATGAGAGAAAGTTCTTACATGCCCCATAAGGGATTCCTCATGACTCTGCCTACCTTCAGTTAGAACTGTATTGCTTCAGATTTTCCTAGTGGCCCTGCTTATGTCTGTTGCTTAGATGACTGCCTTTCTACCAATGCTCTTCTCCTCTCCTCAGCTATAAATCTCTAATTGTTAGGTTGAAAATATAATACACTGTTTTACTCATGTACTTATTGGGATATTTCCTCAATAAGGCCTCCCTTTGAGAGTTTATCTATTATGTAGGTAATATTTTTTAACACTAAATCCATGTGTCTTGGTGAGGGTTGACCTTGAATGTCAGACCAATTTTGTCCATTCTTACAAATAAAAGAATTTATGAGAAGTCACAGAAGGTCAGTAAACAAAAAATTTTTATGGAACAAGTACTAAATTGGTTAGGGAGATACATCAGTTGGCAAAGTGCTTACCAGTTTGTGCTCCAGAATCCTCATTGAAAAAAAAATAGTTTATTCATCAATGGTTAGTATTAATTGTCACCTTGGCACAGCCTAGAATTACTAGGAAGAGATTATCATTGATTAATTGTTTATATCAGGGTGGCCTGTTGTCAGGTCTGTGAGGGATGTTTTTGTTTTAATTCAGTCATATAGGTGGAAAGAGCCAGGTCACTTTTGGCAAAACTAATACTTGGGCTTGGGTACTGTATAACAGTCAAGAAACTTGAGAACAAAACAGTCCACATTCATGTTCTCTTTTCCTTTAGCTGTGGATATGATGTGACTAGCTGTCTCAAGTGCCTTCCAGGATGATCTCTCTGATTTTGTATCCTATGTTTGTGTGCTAAAACAAACACCTTCTCACCTAAGTTGCCTTTAATCAGAGTATTTTGTCACAAACCAATAAATGAAATTAAAATACATGTCCAGTGAAAATCACTATCTCCATAATTCAGCATGGGAAATGTCTGAGCAAGAATATCTGAGATTGTCCTATGTCTACCACATTCACAGGACATACACATACACAGACAGCACTATATATCACACATTTGAATATGCATACACACATGTATCTGCAGCTACCAACAAAACCATATACAAAAACACAAGAATTAAAAAAAGGGGGACATTTGACATAGCAAAAGCATAAATACCAAAAACAATGCTGAGAAACTTGTGAATTAAGACCACTTGTATTTACAATGTTCTTTTTGCCACCCAAGAGATGTTAAAGAGAAAAAATTGTTTCCTGAAGTACATTGGATTACATCAACATTTTATACCCCAAATTTTTATTATAAATTGTGGTGGAATGTTCTGTATGCTGTAAATAAAGTAACTGATTTGGCCTATGTAGAGCACTGTAGAAGTGGGTGGACAATCAGAGCACAAGCAGGTAGGAAGGGTGGAGTTAAGTCACTCTCCATCAGACCCCCAAGAGGAACAGACATGTAGAGGTACCTACCAGCCACGGGCTGGGAGCCACGTGGTGGGCAGATTAATAGAAATGGGTTGAATTGGGATGAAAGAGCTAGCTAGTAATGTGCTTAAGATATGGGCCAAACAGTGTAAAAGATGTAAGCATGTGATTTCATTTCTTTGGGGGACAAAAGCCACGGGTGCGCAGACCAGGTTCCAAACTGCCGGCGCACACGCGCCAGGTCGCAAACCTCCCAGACCCAAAACAGTCCAGGGAAAACTTTTTACAACAATAAATGTCTATGAAATGTTCATATAATTTATAAAATTATAAAAATGCTTATAAAATCAATGACTCATGGCCAAAATCTTATGACTGGAAGCTGGGGGCATTTGTGGTAGGACAGTTTTCTTTGAATTTGTCTTTATTGTATCACCAGTGGAAGCTCAAATATTCATCACCTGGTAGAGAATATTTGGGACTACAAATCCTTTGCTGTTTTATGTATTCAGATGATTCTGAAACACAGAACAATGGAGAGACAGGCAGGTCCCCACTCTTGACTAGATGAAAGACTGATAGTTTGTCTCAAGGGAATGAATTGTTTGATAATACTTTACTTTGGATTCCATCTTGGTTTCTCATACAGGCCTGAGAAACCAGAGAAAATTGAAGAGTTGAAAAACAATGTTATTTTATGTCCACAGAGTTTAGAGCTTGTACTGAAAAGATGCCTTACATGTAAGCTTGGAATGTGATCTTTCATTTTGTATGCCAGCAGGAGACTGGAGAAAAATTTCTCTACAGTGGAGCACAGAATATGGCTGTTTACTTCTATAAAATATCAAATTTGTGAAGGAGATAGAGACTATATATTTAATCAGTGAATTGACACTGTCCTGAGATGGGACACATCAGCATGAAGCAGGCTCTAAAACTCCCACTTGTGTTAGAACTTAGTTGATTTGATTAGAATTCTCACTGCCTAAAGACTCATATCATTCTGTATGCTGCCTTTGATGAGAATAAAATTTCTTTTGAGAAGAAAAAAAAAGTGTGATCCCTAATCTGATCTCTGCAGAGTATGCCGGTTTATCATTGATAATATTCTTATGGAGAGAGATGTATTGTTCAAAACTGTGTCTCATAAAGCAGTCATAAAAGATTTTCAAATATCATCAACTGAGCACTTTGAATGTTGGAATAACAAAAGGAGGGTTATCTTGCATTTGATAATAAGTCTGTTGTGATTTCTCTTGTTTACTAAAGAAACCATTTACAGTAGGTACAAATATAAACAGCAGCCAAATCCCAGATAACAGTAAGTACTGAATAGACATTTTCATCAGCAAAGTTAGTCCTTTTGAAAAGCAAAATTTTAACCTATGAGTTGATAGTTTTGAGTTTTTTATTATCTGTGATTATATAATTCTTTCCAACCAGGAAAATCGCATTTATTTCTATTAAAAATGTACTTAAAATATCTCTCTGTGTTTTATCAATGACATGATTAGAAAATATATCCTACTATCTGGGAATCTACAATAAATTTTTTTTTTATTATTTTCCAAAAGATCCAATAGGACATTATTGATTTAAATCAGGTGAGACATTCTGTCACAATCCAATATTGGCATACCAATGACAAGGCATATCAGAGCAGTCAAAAGTTTACAACTTGTAATAAAAACTGAGCAATTGTTAAGCATGCTATTCTCTTACTGTCCAATGGCAACTTGTGACTTGTAGTCTCGGTTACAGCCAAATTTCACTGTATCTAGCCCTTGGCAGGATTTCAAGGACAAGAAATAATCAGTCTTTAGAGATCACTTTTGAAATGCTGTGCACTCCGCTTCCTCCAGGTGAGTCATTCCTTCCATGTTGTCAAGATACTCTGATGAAAACTGATGCCTTTTAGTAGTATGTGACAGATGAGGCATCCACCAACTGGAATGTAGAAAATGATATTGTGAAGCTTTTCAGTGGCCATGTCATGAATGATGAGCTTGTCTTTCTAGTGAACTGTTCCAGAGACAAAAGTTCAAAACAGAGGGATGGATGTGATCTTATACTGTTGTGCTCAAACTCACATTTGCCCAGAAAGTCCACCTAGCAGGGGTATCCAGACACAAAAGCAAGAAAAAGCAAGATTGATTTATGTAAATTCAAGACAAGGTAGGGGCCCCAGGAGAGGCTCCTGAGGGGAGTTAGCAGCCACTTTTAAAGGGAAAAACCACAGTCTGCGGTAATTCAAGTGCAAGGTTGTGTACTGACAGCTAATCTGGGGAATTTTTCCTTGAATCGGGGTCCAAGCATAGTGGTGGTATATTTAGACCACAATATTTGGTGGTCAGGTAGCAGGGTCAGGGAGGTATGGATTCTGTAGTTGGAACTTAGGTCATACTGCTCTTTCATTTTATTTGATTTTTATTTTATTTTTGAATAAAGTCTCATTTTTTATCCATATATCCCCTTGTTCAAACTCCCTTCTCCCCCTCCTGCCCCTCCCAGTCAATAGTTTCTGGGAACTAGGTGAGGTGCTTTTCTCAGAGCTCTGTCTGCTTTAGTGCAGCATAGTTCTCTAAAATGGAAAACTCCTTTTAGTTCTTCAATACCTCAGAGCAGAGTGGTCACCACAAGGATAGACAAAAGGGTATCTAGCTACTTATCTTTAGAGAGTTCAATCTAAGATCTCTTGGAGGACAAACAGCACAATTTAGTTAAAATTTTAATTGCTTAAAATCTTGCAACATTAAACAATGTCAGCGTCACATTAAGCATTGTTGAAGAGTTCAGTTTTATGAACCAAAAGAAACAGCAGAAAATAGCGAGAAAACTCTAAAAGAAGACAAGACATTTAAATGTGACATGTTTGGCTTGTCAGAAAGAGAACTGAGGCAGAATAGAAAAATAGCTGAGCTGGACATGATTGCTCAGTTGTATAATGACAGCATTCCTAAGGCAAGAAAACAGAAAGTCCCAGATTAGCTTGAGCAATCCAATGAGACTGTCTCAAACAACAAAATGATCCTGGCTAGCATAAAGTTACATTTGGGTTTTGTGTGTGTATGTGTGCAATAATTAATTATGTCAATGAGCAAAAAATATCAAGTTAAGTGGCCTATTTGAAAAATTGGGCTGCGTTATCAATAGTTTTCATTTCAGTTGAAGGTAGAGTGCTTTCTTTCACCTGTGAGTTAAATGTGATGGTTAGCAGTTTGATTTATCTAATGTGCTGGGAACCAGAATAATAATCCCTGTAACATTAAGTAACAGAAAAAAAAAATGTCTTCAAGCTTAGAATTCTTTAAAACTATGGACACATATTAGGTATTTAAAAACAATGTGAAAAAGTGTTTTCAGCATTCATATTGCAGTATCTTTCTAATAGACATTGGTCTTAATATACATTTTATTATATATACATATATAATTTATGTATGACCTAAATTATATTCTTAAACAAATGAGACAATCACAAAAGCTATATATTTATTCTGTTTTTTTTCTCCCACATCACTTATGTAAAAGGCTTAGAATCATCCTTTTGGTATTTAGACCAGATGGCATAGATCACAAACCCATCTTTCTGAGAGTACCACAGAGTTTATACTAGTTATTTTCATCATTGGTGGGACAAAACCAATTTAAGAAAGAAAAATTGTATTTTAGCACATAGTTAGAGGGCATAGTCCATCACAGTAAAGTCATTGTGGGAAATCTGGTCCTAATGTACCCAAAATCATTTAGCAGAAACCTGAAAGCTGATATTCCTTTGTCTTTCTCCTTTTTATACATTTCTCAGCCTTATCCTATGGGATAGTGATACCTAAATTCAGGGAGTGTATTTCTTCCTCAGTTGTAGATTTTTGGAACCGTACCAATGAATACACCTGGTAGTATGTCTCCATAAGGAGTTTAATACTTTCAATACGTCAATAATTAGTAACTGTCAAAGAACCCAAGCTAGCATTTTTTGAGTAAGAAATCAAATTTTGTTTTGGAATTGTAGAAAATAAGTCTTCTCTGTACTATGCATTCCAAATATTGTTATTTAAAAGAGCTCAACATAATTGTTTTTTATCTTATCTTCAAGGAAGTTATTGATTTTAAGAAGGAAACTTTTCTCATCATGATAGATTTAGACAGCTTTTACTCACAAGAATTACAATTATTTCATCCATAAACATTCTATTTAAGTTTTTATTACTCTTTTATATTTATGAGAAAGAACTCCTTTAAAACAAATTGTTACATATTTCAAGTAAATTTAAACCTCTATCTTTAGTTTTTCCTCTTATATAGAATAATTGTCCACCAAACTATGTGGAAGAACAGGCAGAAAGATTGTAAGATTCAGGGGTGATAACTTTAACAAAGTAGAGTTTTCCAGAAACAACAGCACAGATGTACAGATAAATTTAGGGAGAATGTTTTAGCATGCACAAGTTTGTTATAAGCTCAAGTGACACAAATCTCAGCATGGAAGAGGAGGAGTGGCCATGAAATGCAAGTCTTAGCAAGAGTACACTCCTAGAAATACTAATAGGATTGGCAATTATTAGCTACTGGGTGAGTGAAAGTCAGTTCTCTTCAATAACATAATACTGGTGAGATCACATCACAAGAATGAGTATGAGAAAAATGTATTATATGAAATTTTCAAATATTAAATGAAGACATTACTAAGACAAAAACTTTAAGCCAGAAACGATTAAGTATCCTGATTCATTGTTTTCAATGACTTATAAAATTATGCATGTACATATATTTGCATGATCTACTAAACTTTACTTATACATTTCAGGGTTTTTAAATGCAAAATATATTGAATATTTTAACAAATGGTGCTTATTATAGCATATTACTCTAAAAAAATTGAGTTTAACTTAGTTTAAATTGTAAATACATTCCAAACTATGGAACACTTTCTACTGAGTCATCTCTAATTACTTTTATTTTAGAATATAAAATATATTTCATTCAAAATGCTGAATGTTGCTTTGTGCAGATTACTTTGTATGTGCTTCAATTATGCAGATAAAGAATAATACTGGGCCATAATGGGTCTTTATGTTAGATATCTGATATACATATATACTAAAATATAGACATTTGATATGTATATAACATTCCTCTAAAAGTTATATGAGAAGTCATATGATCATTTACATCTGTAATTCCAAAACAAGGAAGCTGAGACAATTATATAAATCTCTATTTAGCTTGGGCTAAGTACAAAGCATTGTCTGAAATTAAATTGGATACAAACATATACATATATAAAATGATATATGTCAAATCATGTATATATGATATACAAATATATGCATGTACACATACATATGTGTCATGACACTTATATGCCATGAACATAAATGCAGGATATCTGATATGTGACCCATGTGAAATGGCTATGCATCTCCAAAGGGTTGATTTACATTGAACATTAAAACATTATAACATTAAAACTGCAATAGAAAATGTGCTTAAATATATTGCAAACCATTATTTTTATGTGAAACATTATAAGTTGGATGCTTTCCGATATAATTTTAATGTATATTATAATACATATGACAATAGAAGCATAAAATCTTATGTAAACTAAATTTAGAGCATGAAGAAGTAGTTAAAAAAATGATCCAAGTTAAATGAACAATGATAATATGATATTTATAGGAACAGAAATACCAATAAGAAGCTGGCCTGTAAAAGGATTCAGAATTAAATAACTGTACAGAGTTTTAAGTGACATTTTAGAAGAGAAATCCTTTGTCTCTAGGCAATGACATATATCTAATGAAAAGAAAAGAGGTTAGCTATCAGAAATGATTTCATTCAGGAGATCATTACATGACCCACAAAACTAAGAGTTATTATTATTAGTACTTAACACAGAAATTAGGCAAGATTTAATGTCTGGGTACCCACCGTAAGCAATGTAGATCCACATAAATCCTGAGAAAGCTTAACAGAAAGGTTTCAAACCCACAAAAATGGAGGCAAATTCAGTTTCCTTGTCTTGTGTCTTTCGTGCCAGCCACAGAAAAGAGGCATCATGTCTCCTGACAGCTGCCAGCTCATAGAGGTTTCAGATGTCTTTCATGTGGGACAAGGTAGAGAGGTCTCTCCCAGTTTCTTCCTGGGGGCTTGAGCCATAATCACAGTCTCCACCAAGAAGCTACATGGTAGGTTTGGGGGGTTGATCATGCAAACAGAAAATGTTCCTGTTACTCAATAAAGACCCATCTAGATAGAAAAGCAAAACAAAACAAAACAAAACAAAACACTCCTATATGGGTTACACTGTGTTTGAAAATATTCATAGACTTGGGATATAAAAAAGGAATTCATAGTGACACTCATATATTAAAAATAGTTTAAAATAAAATAACTATAATAATAAAAATAAAAAATATCAATAATAATATTAAAAAATAACTATAAAAAAAGAATTAGAGAAAAAAACAAGTCACACAAAGATGAGAAATACACAGAGAGTCTGGATTCTGTGTATTATTTTAATGGCTTCATTTTTCTATTTGCCAATAATAAAATTGCAGCTGCTGAAACACATTGGATTATGAAAACTGCTTGATAAAACAACCTATATATTTTAATAATGTCTTGACTTCAAAATGGGAGTCAAAGATATGTTACTTTGGGGAAGAGGTTATGCTTTTATTTCCTCAAGAGATAAGAGGCTGTGGATTTTTTCCAGGTTGCTATGGTACAAGTTTGATCAGGGAAGACTGTCTGATAATCCTGACTATAAACATTAAAAAAAAAGCTAGAAGATCTATAAGACACATGCATATTTTACCTACTCAAATACTAAACAAAAGAAAAATACATTTGGTTGACTTGTGTACAATGCATAGCCTATATTTGTATTAATAATGTATATTATGCTTGAAAATGTATGTTATTTAGAACAAGGGTACCATATCCCAATAAAATCAAATGACCCATGTGATTCAACATCCATAACAGCTTCAATCAAGACTGCTGGCTCAAGTGATCCAGACTCACAAAATTCCCCAGTCAAGACTTAACAATCATCTTGATTTTCTCAAGGTTCCTCCAAAGATTCCAGAATGCCCAAACAATAGGAAGCCATCAAGGAAAAACAAGACCTGCATTCCCCAAAGAAGAGTAATGGATGTTTGTTGTAATTTATAAGAGGAGAGTTACAAATTGTTATTGGTCAGAAAAAAAAGCTAAACAAAAAAGTTAAATTTAAAGAAAAGAGGGGATATGATATAGAAATGTAAAATGGTAGATTATTGAATTTAATATAAAAATATTAATTTCAAAATATTTTAAAATAGTATTACTTTTCATATATTGATACAAATTTAAAGTTAATTTTGTTAGAATGTTTGTATGTTTCTAATCTTGTTTGGGGTTTATGTTTATGTAGTATATTTTAAAATGTAATATAATTAAGAAATTCAAATTAATAGTCATCTATAATATTCAATATTATTGTCATGTTAATTAGGTTTTATGCATACAAAGATGTATTTCACATAGGTATATAAAGTTTAAACACTTCAAAGACCTATAGAATATAGCATTTAAAATATTTTAATAACATAAAGTTTTCCTTGACCATTAAGCATGCTTGTTTTTGGAAGCACCAATTTATTTCTGAATATAGTGGTCATCAAAGAAATGCCATATGGAGTTTGGTTTCTGAGAGACAAAAGCTATTCATTTAGGTAAAGGAACTACTGTTACCCCTATTATTGGTAGTATAGTGTCTAAAGTGAATCAGCAGAACGCAAAAAACAAACAAACAAACAAACCAAAAAAACAAAAAGCAAGAACTACCAAACTTTGTCATGACAAGGAAGAACAGTCTTTCAAAATTTCCTGTTCCTCAAAACTGTCTGTTAGACATAGTAGGTGTATATGTACAAGTTGGATACCTCAACATTACAAAAATTTGGGTGACTATCCAGGCAGTCAGCTGTTTCTGTCATCTCTTAATTTTGGAAATTGATTACTCTGAACTTTTTGTTTACTTAGGTAATATTACATCTTTCTCACATCTTTATTGGAGTTTAAGACTACATAGTTACAGTTACAATTCCCCTAATCATGACAGAAAGCAAATTAGGTACAAAACTCTGGACTCTTCAGGAGAGAAGAGCTGATGGTATGTATTATCCTCTTCTGTCAAATACAAATAGTCTGGATATTGCAATTGTAACTCTGATTGGATAACTTTTTATGTTGTATATTATTTTCCTATTTTGAAGTTAAAATTTTTCTTTTTTATTTAGACAAAAAGAGGGAAATGCTATGGAATAATCCTTCTTCATAGTATGAAAAACTGTTGCTCTCATTGTTCATAAAAAGCTGATTGGCCAATAAATAAGCAAGCTTTTTGGGCAAAGAGAATGCTGGCAGGAAAGAGGATGGAATCTCAGCCATAGGCAGAAGAAGCAACATGGTAATTTTATAGATGAGGTAAGTGAGCTTTGGGAAAGCATATAGATAGTTAGAAATGGGTTAGCTTAAATTGTAAGAGGTGAATGGAGACAAGCCTAAGCTACTGGCTGGGCATTTAAAATTAATAACAAGTTTATGTGTGATTATTTGAGAAGCAGCTACCAGGAGACACAGAGAAACATCCACCCACAGGTACATATAACCTTGTCTTACAAACAAGAACGCTGGAAAATATAAATGACAGGATTAAAGGTGCTGAAAAGTTGAAGTTCTAAAGACTAAGTCCCTGTCTTCTCACCATAGTTGGGTCTGATAGCAGATAAATCTTGCCTATGGATGAGCAAATAGCTGTTAGAGCTATGCAAATATAATGTTATTAGAGAAATAAAAATAAATTGCAATATATCTTTTAATCAATAACAGTTTAAAGCTCCAGTGCATAAAGTAATTGTAATTTAAGAATAAACCTTTAGATCATTGGGTTTTTATAGTTGGCAAAGTGATTACCTTTAAAGAATGAGAACCTAGGTATGATTATCAGATCAGATAAATGTGCCAATGAAGAAGCATGCTTATATTCCCAAAGTAAGGAAGTGAAGAAAGGAAAATTTTGGACTCTGTTTGGATAGTTAGTCTAATCTAATTGATAAAAATCAAGCCAATAAGGGAGACCTGTCTCAAAAGAAGGACACATGAGGACATCCTTGTGCCCCTCCCCCAACATAAACACAGAGAAACTCAATAAATAAAAAAAATAAATGAATATCTTGGAATTAAACAAAAGGGCAAAAGTTTACAAAACACATGCCTCAACTATTACCACAATAAAACTAGAAAATAATGAAAAACTAATTTTATGAGAAAGTACTAGTAAAACTGAAAATCAAGAACAAATTATTTAAAAAGTCACATTTTTCAGCAAACTGATATAGAATTTGATAATAAAATTTGTGGGGAAATATCAGTGCAAGGAAACACACAACCTTCCATTAAAATAAAATAATAGATTACTTCTAACAAAGTCACAATGACAACTTAGTACAACAGAACTGTATGATAACAGGTCTGTATAAAACCATTTTCACCAAAAAAGTTTTGATTTGTTCTGAGAAGATTTTACACAATATATTTTAACCATAAAATCCACCATGTCCAAATTATCTCAGGTATACTGACTCATCTTACAGCACCAAAATTCAGCTTCTATTTAAAAATCCAAAACAAAAACAAGTAAACAAACATGGAATACAATTTAGACCTATGAGATTGGGTGATTATTGTGCCTATTCTTACTTTGACATGTTATTTCATGTTTTTTTATGCCTTAGAGAACCCTGATCTTTTCTGAAAGGAAACCTAGAAGGAGTAGACCTGGGTGAGAGAAGAGGTAGAGTTGGACTATGGGTAGTTAAGGGAGGGGAAACTGTAGTAGGTATGTAATGCATGAGAGACTAATTTAAAATAAAGGAGGCAATTACGAGTATACTAAGTATCCATATTAAAAATAGCTTTTTAAAAATATTTTTAAAATTCATTTTACATACTATCCACAGATCCTCCTCTCATCCTTCTCCTTACTTCCCGCTACCCCTTAACCTCTGGACCTATCCCTCATTCTCTCCTCCAAAAAGGTAAAGCCTCCCATGAGGAGCCAGCAAATCCATTCAACAATAAACAAGCCAAGTCAACAAAATGTTTATTTGAGGCACGATCTAAGCCCCTTCTTGCTGAATCAAGGCTATCCAAGGTGGCCTATCATGGATAATGGGTTTCGAAGAGCCAGCTCATGCACTCAGGATAGATCTTGATCCCACTGCTAGGGGCCCATTAACAGACCAAGATAAGCAATGGTATGCAGAGGAACTAAATGAGTCCTCTATACAGGTGCCACAGCTGTCTTTCTAAAGTTTGTGAGTTCCCAGTAGCTTGGTTCAGTGTCTCTATAAATTTCCTTATTATGATCTTGACATTCCCCCCTTGTTCAAATAATCTTATCTTTCTTCTACTGGGCTTCTGGAGCTTGGTCTAGTGCTTAACTGTAGATTTCTGCATCTTCTTACATTAGTTACTGGATAAATGCCCTCTGATGAAAGTTAGGGTATTCACCAATCTGAATACAGGGTAAAACCAGTTCAGGCACCCTCTCCACTATTGCTATTCAGCTAACCTGGCACACCATAATGGATTTCTGGGAACTTCCGTAATACCAGGTTTATCTTTACGATGTCTTTTTTTAATCAAGATATCTCCTTCATTGCTTTCCCATTCTGTTTCCATTTCAGCTCACCAATTCCATTTCCTTGTTTTCTCACCCATTATTCCCCTCTAGTGCCACCCCTCCTACCAGTTTACCAGGAGATCTCATCTATTTTCCTTTCCAGAGCAATCTATAGCATAACATCTTTAGTCATCAGGGAACTGAAAATCTGAGATACCTGTCTTACAAACTGTCAGAATGGCTAAGATCAAAAATACTGATGACAGCTTATGTAGGAGAGGATGTGGAAAAGAGGAGTACTCCTTCACTACTGGTGGGAGTGTAAACCTGTACAGCTACATTAGAAATCAGTATGGCAACTTCTCAGAAAATTAGAACTCAGTTTACCACAAAATCAAGACCCACATATATCACTCTTGGGCATATGTATGTACAGAAAGGATGCTCAATCAAACCACAAGAACACTTGCTCGATTACGTTCATTACAGTATTATTTATAATAGCTAGAACCTGAAAACAACCTAGATGTCCCTCTATCAAAGAATGGATAAAGAAAATATATATATACACAATGAAGTATTACTCAGTAGTAAAAAAAAAAAATGACATCATGAAATTTGCAAGAGCAAATATCAATCTGAGGGGAGTAAGCCAGACTCAGAAAGACAAATATGGTATAAACTCACTCATTAGTGGACACTAGATGTAAAGCAAAGAATAATCAGACTACATGCCACAGCTCTAGAGGAGCTAGCTCACAAGGAAGAGCTTGAGACACATGGAGCTTTTGACTATTTAAGAGTACTAGAATGCAATGAAAAGGAGAAAAAAAAAGTCCTCTTGGTTCAGAATAAAGTGGTATGCAATCTGAAATTCTACATCAAATTAGCCACGTCTATACTATACTATATTTCAATAAGGTTGAAAGTGTTATTAGACACCAGAAAAGTACTGCCCTGTGGCTAGTGATTAGGCAGACCTTCATAGAACTCTTGACTATACTACTCATTGCACTGAATTCTCTCTGACCTATGTTCTTGACCTTTCTTCTTAGGGCACTTCAGAAACCATGTCATTGTAAATTATTTCTTTGCCCTGTTGAGAATGAATATTTTATTAACAGAATAAGCATTTTTATATTTCAGAAATCTGTTTTTAAAACCCAAAAATCATCTCCTTAGGATTTAATCAGCAGAGAGGACAGAACTCCTATCTTTGTTTCCCAGCAGGTGCCTTCCTCCCACTTGTAAAACTGCTGCCTGCTGTAAAGCATGAAGAGGCAATTGTCCTTAAATAAAAGCTAATTATCAGGCTCAGATCTCCCCACCAAATTCTCAGAATTTTTGCATTGCTTTCTTTCAGTGAAGTTGACATTAGACTGAATTTGGCAGAGTCTTTTTAGCATCTTTAAACTTTAGATGTTTATTATTTCCCTGGATACAAAACTGATGGTTAGTTTTGATTGTCAACATGAGATGAACAGAGTCATCTGATAAGGGCATGCCCTTAAGGAATTTTCTGGATTAGACTGAGTTGTGGATGTCCCTGGAAAAAAAAAAAATTAAGCTGAGATAACTGAAGAGAAAAACAACTTTCCTGGATTTGGGAACACCAGTCCCTGGGATGGTCTTTGAGTAAAAGAAAAATAGACAGCACCCTGAGCATGTGCATGTATACTCTCCTGTCTCTCAGTGTGACTAGCTAGTTCAAGTTTGTCAAATAAATCTTTTATCCCTTAACAGTTTTTATCGGGTTTGCAGTTAAAGTATATTCCTGGGCTATTCACTGCTCACACAGGTTTTGTTAAATCTTTCCCTTTTTTCTTGTTTATATGTTGTTTTCTTTATTACACATATACATAAATTTTCTTTATTATATAAATAATTTATTGTTTGGTAACTTAACATTAAGCACCCCATCAACCTCAGTTATCAGTCCTTTCATATTCATACCTACTCTTATGATCTCCCCATTTACAAAAAACTGCCCATTCATGCTGCTCATTTACTTACTGGAGCATAATTAAACTCCCTGTGGTGAGACCCTTAAAGAAAACAAATCTTTCCTCAACCACACCTCTAGCAGAAGACTTCAATGCAGAAGTGAGGCACTGTGTCATTTACCTATGTTCTAGCCTTGAGCTCTTGTATACAATGACATCTTTATTTATTTAATTATTTGTTTGTTTGTTTGTTTATTCTTTAAGTACACTAATGAGTGAGTACATCCCCCTGCTTCTCTTTCTGGGTTTGTGATACCTCACTCAGGAGAATATTCTCCAAATCAATCCATTTGCTTGCAAATTTTAGGATATCATTTTTTCTTACTGCTGAGTAGTACTCCATTGTGTAGATGTACCACAGTTTGTTAATCCATCAGGGATCATTTCTATAGTTCATTAAATCTTTACTATTCCTGTTTTTTTCTCTTATATGCCTCCCCATGTTGAGAAACTTTGAGACTATGGATACTTTTTATTTTTAAATACACAGCCTATTTTACCTTGAAATCAATTTCAATAGAAGCATTAGGTACATATTTTATTATCAAAATAACTTCAAATGCAAGAAAAGAGTGACAACACTGTGAATATTTTCCTTAGCAAGAAGTCTTGACTTAAATAAAATGGCCCAGCTAGAAACTACTTCCAATTATTATTAGTATGTTTTATTTTGACATACACAGGCAGTCTACAGATATCTTCATATTTTGCTCATTAGTTAAGCCTCACATTTATCTTTACATCCTCTTTCAGGGCAATAAGCATGTCCACATATTATTTTTTAACATACTTTTTGTTCATTTATTACTATGTATGGTATGTTATGTGCATGGATGGATATTTCCATCTCTACTTGATTACCCATGGAATCTGCAAAGCTTAAAAGGGAGCATCAGATCTTTTGGAACTGGAGTTACAAACACTCTGGAGTCTATGAAACTGCTGGAACCCCCTGAGATGTTTTTCAAACCCATCACTTTTTGGTCTTTATGTATTATTTTGTGGTGTCTTGATTAGTACTTTTCTGAGCTAACCACATGACTGACATAGCTAATCAATCACTAACAATAGACATTAAAAATTATGAGAAAGATCATTGAAAGTTGGTATACTATTTATATCAGACTTAAGTCCTACTCAATGAAATGAAAGACATGCCTGGTACTAGAAACATAGACATCTATACAGGTTTAATGTAGTCACAGATTTTGAAGGAGAATCTACAATTACTACTTTTTAAAACTATATAATATGTAACTCTGATCTCAATATTTGTCTCTAGACCTACAATTAAGTGTTGTATTCACAGCTCACCAAGAAATCTTTTCTTTGTACCAGATAAAGATCATTACAAACAACCACAATCAAACAAATTGCAGAGTTGTGAAGACTAATCCCAATGCACACATCTACAACAGAGATCCTATTACTAATGCCCAAGGATCATTGCTTAATAGGAGGTAGAAAGATTTTAAGAGCCAGATGAAACAAGGAGTTTGCTGTGAGACTGTGACTTCTAGAAATGTCAAAAGCTATACTTCTAGAAATGTCAAATTATCATCAATATGACTTTCTTAGCACATGCTAAACAAGGAAAACAATAGACACAGTAACATGGATGTAGAAAAGCCATATATAAAGAACTATAGGTAACTAAAAAAAATGTTGAGATTGGGAGAAATGGTCTCTTCTAAGGAAGAGCACACAAATTAGTTAATTAGCACCAAATCATAAGATCTAAATATATGTATGCAAGTAAAATTATGAAGAATGATCAGGTTATACACATATATACATGTAATAGCAATAACTAAGTGGAAATAAATTTGAGCCAGAAGGGTTATATTGACATTTCATAGAGAGAGAAAAATATAGAGAATAGTGATATGATTATATTATACTATCCCAAATAAAAGAATAACAGAAAAAAGTGACGGAGAGTGAAAAAAAGGGTAAGAAATTATAAAGTAAAAATAGTGCTTCAAAATTTAATGTTGTAATAAGTTACTTCATAGCATCTCTGGGTGATCAATGGCCTTAACACTATACTAAAGAAAGACAATGACACAGTCCCTCACTTACGCATTGATGGCCTCTGGCAGGGGTGTGGGTGAGGAAAGACTTGTAATTTTTTTAGGGGTCTGGCCAGAGGGAGTTTAATTATGTTCCAGTAAGTAAATGAAAAGCATGAATAGGTGTTTTTGTAAATGAGGAGATCATAAGAGTGGGTATGAATCTGAGAGGACTGATAACTGAAGTTGATGGGGTGCATGATGTAAAATTACCAAACAATATATAAATGTAAAAACTAAAACAATTAAGGCAAAGTAAATTGAGGAATACAACCAACTGTATTAATTTACTAAGTGAGAGGCTTAGATGTTAACTCCTCAGTTTCCTATGAATCAAAATATCTTATCACTACTACCTCTATTATAGTTCCGACAGAGTATGCTATGAAAATACTATGGGGTTTTCTATAGTTTTCTATATATTGACATTTTTTCTTCTTAAATAAGGTATCAAAAGAGTTCACCACACTCTTCAAGTCCTATAGCCACTCCCTGCCAGACTCATTCTCAGCAATTAACCTTATCTTAAAAAGAAATTGAACACCATCAGATCACATCTTTCTCTCTCATTTGTAAGCTTTACACCTTCAAACACATCTTAATTTTCACCTATACATTGTGCATGTCTCTCTTTTCAGGAGTGTCTGAAAACTGGAAAAACCCTCTCTCTGCACATATCTGGTGGTTTATAAAGTTCTAGGCTAAAGTAATATCAAAAATATTAAAAATTTGTCGAATTTGAAAATGTTTCTAGTGCCTAGAATGTTGTAGAGATATTCCTCAAATATAGTTATCAGAAAACCTTCTATAAGCATAAACATCTTCATTGCTTGAACATCTCTCTACAGATCATTTTCCCCAACCCACAAAAATCTACCATACAATTTCACCTCTACCATTAAGTGATCTTAATAAGGAGGAAAATGTGATAGCATTGACTTTGTATAAAACAAAATATTCCTGATAAGCCCTGTCATATTTTCTATAATTTGCACACTCTGAAACCCCAGGTATTTTTTTGTTGTTGGAGCTACAATATCAACTCAGGGTTAGTTTAAGAAGAAATCTGTTTTATGATCCTTACATATTCTGACTACCATTCAGGTTTTCTTTGACTCTTTTCATCCTTTCTTGTCCCTTCTCTTATCACATGTATATGATCAAATTTTCTCCAACATCAGTCACAAAATTTTAGGACTGCCTTCCAGAACTTACCTCCTCCAATAAACAAGTTTCCTACTATCAATAACAAGATAGCTCTGTGTATTTCACATGTTAGTGTGCCATTCATCTGTCATTTTATTTAAATCCTTATCATTTCTATCCTCTCTTACTTGTTTTAATTATTATAATAAACTTATAATTAGTTCCCTCATTAACTTTTTCTTCCATCACCATTTCATCAATATCTTTCTTTTGGCATTCCCATTCTCTCATTTATCAATATATTAGGATATCCATATATGTATTTCACACTTTAGTTACATGTATCTAAACTTGAATTCCTAACTCTGTCCCATGCAATTATGCAAACAGGTATTTATCCTTTTTTACTTTTGCTAACTACATTTTAATAATTGCACATTCAGTTGGTTAATATTGTTTGTCAACTCCACAGAATTTAGAATCAATTAAAGATGCCATGACTTTTCATATGCAATAATAGCAATAGAATTAAGGCAGATTCACAGAATTGTGCATATATATTTACTAAATCTGTCTGCCCAAAGGACCTGGCACACACTACGGAGCACTCTTATCTTGAGATTTCAGATAAACCTGAGAATGGTGGATTTCATGCTTGTGCAATAACATTTTAACCTTATTGAAAAATAAAGAACAACAATATTTCAGCATATTGCAGAAAATCAAATGTATACGCATGAGTTCAAAATAACATAAGTTAGGAAATCTAGTGAGATAGGATGTATAAGCCTAGAGAATTCTTAGCCATAAATGTGGAAGGGATAAGAATAAAAAAGTAGTTATTAGAAAAACCAGAGGTGCTTTAAGATATCTGTCTCTTCATATTTCATATTTGTGCAGACCATTATTCAAACTTACCCTGAAGCCCAATAATGTCCCCATATAACAGCTCTTAGGAGAAAATATTTCTTGCCTCTTTCCATACTCCTTATGGTCACGTGAATCAAAATAAGTAAATAGGTAAACAAGTAAGTAAGTAAATAAATAAATCCTGATTTTAATAGGACACATCTAATAACCACTATTTCAAGAGGTGGAAGCAGATAGAATTTTGTGGCCAGTTTCACTTATATAATAATCTGAGTCAGTAAACCAAAAATAAACTAAACTAAAATAATAAAATATTTTTTCTTATTTTTAAATAATGTCACACTCTGAAATTCCAGAAAGATATAAGTTTGTGAGGGATACTCTTTAACTTAGTACAGATGCTCTTTGTACCTTTTTTTTTCCCCTGTGGCAACTCAATACCTTTGAACAGTCCAGTTATGACATTTTATTGAAAATTCCTCCTGACTTTTCTTTTTCACAATTGCATAAAGACAGCAATGTGCTTCCTGTCTAGGCCATTTCATCTTCAGTCCCCCTGCAATGCCTGGCAGAAAGGAGGCTCAACAGATATTTGAAAATAAAGAGAATGAAAAAAAAAAATCAGAGGATGAAAAGCTTCTTAAAATTTTCACAGCCTGCTCATATGACTCAGGATAACTTCCTCAGGTAGAACAGACTTTTCAAGCAGGCTTTCCTTAGTTTCTACACCCTGCCATTTTTTTGTCCTTGGGTCACTCTCTGAAGAAACAAAAAGCAAAAATGAATGAAGTACTGCTCAAATGAATGAAGTACTTCCAAAGACAAAACACATTTTATTTCACCGATTATTACTTGTGGCATTTTATTTTACTTTGCATTTCCTTAACCTATTCTTCCTGTTGTTAACATTTATATATCATTTACCTGACTTTCTTAATTTTACTGTTAGAGTGGGTATCTTATTCTTTCTTCACTCCATTCCTTTGCAGTAGATACATTCCCGTACATTCCTATAACAGTCCCATTCATCACATATCCCAAGACCTCATCTTTCTAATCAATCACAAACAGTCTAGGTACTTCTTTGTATAAGTACAACAGAATGCTGAGCTAACTGAAAAACTATAGTTCTGAGGTCCTAGAAAAACCTCAGAAAAAAGTAACATTTGCCAGAATCAGCAACCAAGGATGCAGTTAGGGAGTATCTAGACCACTTACCCAGAACCTGCAGGCAGTCTGCTTCTCTGTGTGTATTTGCCCTGTAGTTAAATCTGATCTAAGACATTCTGTCAAGCTCTTCAAATATCATTCATCATGCCCTGCAATCTACTCACTGGTCTTTTGCATCTATTGCTATATAGCAGCCCCAGTGGTCTGAGTGACCCCAGTTGCCTAGAAGTAATATCAGCAGTGTGGTTGGAACTGATAAATGTCTAGCAGGTTTTTTTCTTCTGCCTGTGTAGTTCATTCACAATTGTTTTTTATTATATGATAAAAATTAAATTGAAAAGTGATGTATACTTTTAAGTGGCAAAATTTATACTAACATTTATCATGTTTAATGTTATATTAACTATATCATAAACAATATATTTGCCTACATAGGCAGTGCACCAAGAGCATTATAGTGTAGAGCACAGGACAGTTTTACCATAGTTTTCATTATGCTGAAGCTCTTTGAATTCTTGCTACCTGTATTGATTTTATCCCCTTAGTCTTTTTTAAGTTTATTTTAAACTCTTGACAGTACTTTTAAAATTTATTTTCATGACTATATTTGACTAAGTCATTGTTTGATAAATTGCTCATAATTATTCTAACAAACACCACAGATTTTACTTTAAAATGATGTCAATGGATATTGTTCTAAGTTATTGTTTTTTTGAGAGGTACAGACCTATGTAAGATTGTACCATTAATGCTGATGGGCTTCATACTATTATTGTGGTGTAAAAACATACACTTAGCATTTAGCTTACTTGTCTGAACAGCCATCTTTATATTTAAAATTAAAATTCTCTTCTTATTTTTCTTTGATGTTTACTCCCTCATCAATTTCTACTTTGTTCCAAATTGTTTTTCCTACTGAAATAGCCTACACTAAATTGTCAGATTTAGTTGGTTTTATGCACAATGTGGTGTGGAGTCTTATGTTTTGTTCCCCCCTATTGTCTTTTGTTTTCTTATTTTATCTACTGCTGTGAAGAAGAGTTGAACTCACAGACCAACTCAGTCTGTCTTAGCAACATGAAACAACGTATTCAACTTTGAATTTTGGCTATATTTACATAAATGTCCTCCTTAAAATACTCCAATGTACCTGCTGCTAAAATTAACATGGTTGGAAGAGATACAATGTTGCCTTGTAGGAAAGAACAAGAAAATAAAAGAAGTTCTTTTTGAAACTTTGAAAGAACATTTTGTTTTTGTCATTGCTCATAAAGTTTTTACTTTGAAACATATTTTAAGCATTTTCATAGCACTACATTTTATTTAAAAATCTAAAAATAAAAAAGATAATAATTCTAGATAATTCTAAATTTATGCTTACAATTACTTTAGAGTTTCTTCAGTTGTGGCAAAAATAAAGAAAAAATATAACAAGAAGGAAGAAGACAATATGATTAAGATCATTTTGAAGTATATGAATTATTTTGTTGTTATCAACCTTCCTTATTAAAATTCAAAGAACATAAGCTTTCCAAACTTTGATTCAACAATTATTTTAATTTAAATACATGTTTATTGACCAACAAGGTCTCAAACATTAAAAAGTAATCACATTGATTTCAATGAGAAACTCGTCATTACTTACACCAAAGATTCTTTTGGAATATGCCTCTTTCCTACATTCAATCTGGTAATATGCTGGGTATTTTAATCATTGTAACAAAATGTGAGAAAGAAACAATCTAATTAAAGAACTATTTATGTTGGTTAAAAGTGACAGAGTGTTCAATCCATAGCTGTTAGTCTCATGCATAGGGCCTAAAATCCTTATCATAGGGGGGCATATTTTTTTTAAGCATCTGGTGCATAGTAGATGCTAAATACTTACATTTGAATAGATTGATGGATTATTAAGATATCTAGACAAAATTGTTTTCAAGTGCTTTAGGAACATTTTCATAAAGTCAAGTTTTCTTTTTTTATTATGAATAAAGAAGTCACAGTTTCTATCCCTGCACATGCTTAATCAAGGTCTCTTCCCCCTCCCACCACATCCAGTCATTCTTTCTTCTCCAGATCTCCCCATCCCCACCATGTGCAGGCGATCCCAATGTCCCAAGGTCCCAATGTTGCTTAGTTCAGCCTCCACTCCTGCCCAATCCAGGTTTCTCCCCTCAACATCAAGACTGAGTCAGGTGTTCCTCTAGGGGGAGTAAGATCCAAGGTGTCAGCCCAAGGTGTTTTCCGATCCCAAGTTGCTCAGTGGTTGTGGTTTGCAGCTTGGGAATGCTTTGCTTTTGTTTGTTTGTTTGTTTAGGGTCCACTAATGAGTTACTACATCCCCTGCTTATCTTTCTGGATTTGAGATACCTTCCTCAGGAGGATATTCTCCAAATCCATCTATTTGCCTGCAAATTTTAGGATATCATTTTTTGTTACTGCTGAGTAGTATTCCATTGTGTAGATGTACCACAGTTTATTAATACATTCTTCAATTGCGGGACATCTAGGTTGTTTTCAGGTTCTTGCTATTACAAATAAGGCTGCTATGAACATAGTTGAGCTAATGCCATTGGAGTGCGACTGTGTGTCTTTAGGGTATACGCCCAGAAGTGGTATTGCTGGGTCCTTGGGGAGATTGATTCTCAGCTTTCTGAGAAACCATCATACTGCATTCCAGAGTGGCTGAACAAGTTTACACTCCCACCAACATGGAGGAGTGTTCCCCTAGCTCCAGGTCATATCTTTTTATCCTTTTATCTCTAGAAGCACAGAGGTTTAGAAAGGGACTCAGGACTTAGGCTCACACACAATGATCCAGTTCCTACAGCTAGGTCCCATTTTTAAGGCTTCTACCTCCTGCCAAGAGTTACACCTCCTGCCAAAATAGTTTCACAAACTAGACTAAGTATTTAATACAGGAGGCTGTAGAGGACATTGTACATCAAAGCCAAGAATGTAAGCCTTCATCTCAGCCAAGAGAAAGAAATGTCTTAGTTCTCTTTTTCTAGAAGTTATTTGTTCCAATAAATTTTGTACATTAAACTTATACCTATCAACATGATTTTCAATGGCTGTCATAACTATACCCTTCAATCTTGAATTTTGTGTTTCAAATAATTCAACAGATTTATAAGTTGTATGTTGTATATTTAGAAGTCAGTACCTGTAACTCTTAACCCTGAAAGCTTAAATCTCTGAATTCTCTTCATTCTTTCCATTTACCTTGAAAAATAGCCTCTTTGTTTCTGACCTCATAGCCCATATAGGTAAAACAGGAAAAAAGAAAACACTATGCACTTATTGTTGGTTTGTTCTTCACTGGATTTTTTTTTAAATGTGTCACATAAAGATGTTTTCAGATACAAGATCTCTTTTGCAAGTTAGCACAAATAATGCTTTTCCTAAACATGTATATTCTTCTATTCTCTAACAAAATTGCATTGTTAATTAATATTTGTCCTATAGACTAATGTCACATGTTTAAGTTATCAGTTAAGTACCTTCATCCAGTATTTAGAGTTGTGTCAGTCATGAGAGGTACAGTTATTCCATGGAAATAAAAATCTCTCAACTTCTTGAAACAAGATTAACTTTGTCTTGTCAATGAGGTGTGTTATATCATATGTCTCGAGTGAGGCTCTTTCCAGGATGACAGTTTTTGCATTTTAACACATAAGAGGAGTCTAGAGAAAAATGAAAAGATGGTAAACTAAGTGTTATCTCTTAAAACTGAAGCTTACTATCACATGAGACACATCTGCAAGCACTTTATTGATGAAAGCAAGTAGCATAATGTACTGAGCTCAATAACATCCTTTTCAAATTCATATCTTCTTGAAACAGCAGAATGTGAATTTAATTGGCCCTATGTTTTTTGTAGTTGAAATTAGTTAAAATGAGATCACACCACATGAGATCTGCTTCTAAATGCAGTGACCAATAAATTTACAGCACAGGACAATCCAACAATGTTCAGGCCTTCAATGAAGGAAGCTAAATAAGGCTAAAAACCTGGATCATAGTGAGGCATCTAGAAACCACAATGGAAAAGTATTCTGGTCACCTGCTGAGAAACCGACATGGGGTAACTTCTCAATCAGTGCTTCCTGAAAAACCCAAGTCAAAATTCATTGAATTTTCTAATTTTCTCCTTAACAATAACATTACATTGCTTTAAGTTACTTAGGACCACACCAATGTAATAAATTATTTTATCTTTAAGAAATAAATTATACATGAGGATTAAATTCAATGTTAATAATTTTCCATGGATAGCATACTAAATGAAAAGTAAGTTAAGTTAATTGGTTAATTTATTATTGTGTGAATGTATGAATGTTTTTATATGCATGAGCATGCATTTTGAAGATGTACTTGTCAATGTTTTTCTATATGGTCATCAGAAGTGAATGCTAAGAATCTTTCTCTATGACATTCTACCCTCTATGTTGAGACAGGGTCTCTCACTATACCTAGAACTAACAATTTTACAGAATAGATTCCCGAATCTTCCCCTAGATAATTCTGTACTTTGTAACCCCTTTCCAGTATAGGGTTACAGTTGTGGCTTCCACACTTGTGGAATCAGTCTCATGTCCTTCTGCTTGTACAAATAGGTTTTCAATGAGCCATTTTTCTCAACTGATAAATTTATTTCAGATTGCTTTTGGTATTTCTGTCTTATTATTTTTTGTCTTTGTAAATAAACATATTTTCTCAATTTTTGAGGTTGTCATAAGGATACAATGTATTTTGGTCATATTTAAACTTTTTCTCTTATGTTTATAATGCCTCCCAGATCCATGTTCACCTCTCACATTTAATTCTGGTGTTTTTTTGTTGTTGTTGTTTTGTTTTGTTTTTTGTTAATTGGTTGACATGATGGTTAATGTTAATTGTCTAATGGACAGCATCTAGAATTATCTGGGAAACAAGCTTCTAACACAATTGTGAGCAATTATTAAGCTTAAAATTGCCTCTTGTCAGGCCTGTGAGGGATCATATAGATTAGATAAACTGAATTTTAAAGACACACACTAACAATGGCTGTACAACCACATGGGTAAAATTTTGAACTAGATCAAAAGAAGAAAGTAAAGGAGAATTTGCACATAGCTCCCTCTGCTTCCTGAGTGCACATGTCACATGACAATCTGCTTCCACCTCCTGCTACCATGACTTCCTTGGAACTATAAACATGGAAATATAAACCCAATGTCTTCTTTTGAAAAATTGCTTTTTCTAGGTATCGTCATTGACACAAAAGTAACCAAAACACTTGGACTTGCAGTGATGGGGTGGAAATTTAGAATCTATCCCTGTAGCATAAGCCCTTTTCTGTGAACTCTACCTGAGAACAGAATTTGGCAAGCATAGAATATTTTATTGAAACTGATTGCACTGACATGTGAAAGTAATTTTCCAAGTCTATACCAATAATTTGAAGTGATGCTGAAACTTCTTAGTTTGTAACTGCACAAAAATACCTAAACAAAGTGATAAAAAATATTGCAAGTATAATTCATGAACAAATGGAGAGATTTGAAAAAATATAAAATAATTTTATATTTTTTATGTAAGAGCCAAATGTACTTATCTTTTGTGTTGTGATTTCTCAAGAGTGCTGATCATGGAAAGTAGTCTTTAATTTTTCTTAGCTCTGGCATCCAAGATCAAGGTATTGATGTAATTGACAGATTCTCCATATGTATATATATATATATAATATATATACATATATATATGTATATATATGTATATATATAAATATATATATTTATATATATACATATATATATGTAGAGGGAAATCAGAAGCTACACATGTGAACGAGTTGCGGCAGAGCACTAGAGCGAAGAGGGGCATGGTCAATGAGAACAAACTTCAAACAATACCTAGAGAGAGACAAGAAGCAAGGGTTCTCTCACATAGGGCCAGGAGCTCTCGCAATGGAATGGGGCGTCCGGGAAGTGTGCGGTGCCAGGCCGGTGGTGCTGCGTGTGGTTATCCCTTCACTTCCTCTTAAAACCTCCTCTGCTTTATAAGTGATTCTCACAAAATAAACTTCATTTAAAACATATCTCACCGCGGGTTCATACTGTAATAATTGGCGCCCAATGTGGGGCTAATTATAAACCCACTGGGTTCCTCACCCGCAAACGGAGCTGGTCTAAACAGCTTTGGTTCCCATCTGCACATGAGTCTCCTATAAACAGCCAAAAACAAATCTGCACGCAACAGACCTCCTGAGAGACAGATTAACCCAGTTCTGGTGGCGCACGCCCGATAAAATTTATTAAAACAGAGACTCTCCCAGCCAAATCACCACCTCGTTTCACGCACCATTGCTGCCGCTGCTGATCACAACTGCAACACCTGCTGACCATAAGTCCTCATTACATCTAAATAAGACTATATATATATATATATATTCACTGCCAGTTCAAGTGATAAAAGGAATAAAGGAATCAGCTCTTGTGTGCTTTTATTTTATTTTATTTTATTTTTTGTTTTTTGGAATTTTTTTGTCTTTTATTGTTTTTTTATTATTATGAACAAAGAAGTCACACTTTCTATCCTTGTATATCCTTATTCAAGGTCCCTTCCCCCTCCCACAACATCAGGTAATTCTCTCTTCTCCATAACTCCCCATCCGCTCTCTGGGCACGCAGCAGGCAGTCCCAAGGTCCCCCGGTCTGGTCCCAATATTGCTTAGTTCAGTCTCCACTCCTGGCAGATCCAGGTTTCTCCCCACAACCTCAAAACTGAGTCATGTATTCCTCTAGGGGGAGTAAGATCCAAGGAGTCAGCCCAAGGTGTTTCTGATCCCAAGCTGTTCAGTTGTTGTGTCTTGCAGCTTGGGTGTGCTTTGCTTTTTTTGTTGTTGTTTGTTGGTTTGTTCAGAGTCCACTAATGAGTGACTACATCCCCTGCTTACTTATCTTTCTGGGTTTGTGATACCTCACTCAGGAGGATATTCTCCAAATCCATCTATTTGCCTGTAAATTTTAGTATATCATTTTTTTCTTACTGCTGTGTAGTACTCCCTTGTGTAGATATACCACAGTTTGTTAATCCACTCTTCAGTTGAGGGGCATCTAGGCTGTTTCCATGTTCTTGCTATTACAAATAAAGCTGCTATGAACACAGTTGAACTAATGACTTTGGAGTATGACTGTGCATCTTTAGGGTATACACCCAGAAGCTGTGTTTCTGCTCAACAAAAGCACCTCAGGAGGCATCACCATCCCTGACTTCAAGTTATACTATAGAGCTACAGTAATAAAAATAGCCTGGTTCTGGCATAAAAACAGATTTGTGGATCAATGGAACATAATTGAGGATCCAGACATTAACCCAAAAACCTATGAACACCTGATCTTCAACAAGGAGGCCCAAAATATTCAATGGAAAAAGGATAGTATATTTAACGAATGGTGTTGTCATAGCTGGATGGTAATGTGTAGAAAAATGCAAATAGATCCAAGCCTGTCATCCTGCAGAAAACTCAAATCCAAGTGGATCAAAGACCTCAACATAAATTCAGCCACTCTGAACTTGATAGAAAAGAAAGCGGGAAATACCCTCCAATGAATTGGAACAGGCAACCACTTCCTAAATATAACACCAGTGGTGCAGACACTAAAATCAACAAACAATAAGTGGAATCTCTTGAAACTGAGAAGCTTCTGTAAAGCCAAGGGCACTGTCAATAGGACAAAACAACAGCCTGCATTATGGGAAAAGATTTCACCAACCCTACAAGTGATAGAGGATTGATCTCTAAGAGATATAAAGAACTTAAGAATCTAGATCCCAAAACCTTGAATAATCCAATCAAAAAATGGGGTTCAGATCTAAAAAGGGAATTCTCAGCAGAAGAATTACGAATGGCTGAAAGGCACCTGAAAAAATGCTCATCATCTTTAGCCATCAGAGAAATGCAAATCAAAACAACTTTGAGATACTACTTAACATCTGTTAGATTGGCTAAGATAAAAGACACAGATAGCCTATGCTGAAGAGGATGTGGAGCAAGGGGAACACTCCTCCATTGTTGGTGGGAGTGTAAGCTTGTTTAGCCACTTTGGAATGCAGTATGGAGGTTTCTCAGAAAACTGGACATCAATCTCCCCAAGGATCCAGCAATACCACTTCTGTGTATGTTTTTATTTTAAAAACATAAATCAATTACATTCATGAGAACTGTGCACATACCTTCCAGTGTGTCTAATTTGAATTTTTCCAGATTACTCATATATATGGATCACAGCAACAAGTATCCTGAGAATAAAATGTTTCTTCTAGGCCTTTTGTCCCTTGAGTTATCACAATGTAAAATATGCTACCTTTTAATTTGTGGTTTTGCCTCTAAATTATAAAGTATTTATTAAAGTGTCTTATCAAAATTTATATGTATTATTTTTCTGTATAACAACATATTTATAAAGTCAATGGTGACCCAAAGCCATAGAGATATAGGAATCAGTTCAGATAAAAGGCTGAGTGAAACTTAAGTAACAAACTAGACTCATACAAACTATAATTTTGTCTATGAGTAGGTCAGAAATGATAGTTTTAGAAGAAGATCCTTTAAGAATGATTTCTATGCTGTTCTTCCAATGAAGGCAGAAAAAGTTTAGAATCAATGTAAAATTACATTGCATTATGAAATTACTTTTTATAATTCCCATTTTCCTAATAGGTAATGTTTATGTTATTTACCATAATAGATGTTTAAAATGTGGTTTTAGATCACACAATTTGAATTAGTATTGGTGCACAGTACAAAATTTTACTTGTGTCATCCTGATTCTAAATGGGTAACTGAGTCAGAGGGACCTTGGTCTTATATGTTGAAATAGAAAAATTGTTCATTGGTTTGTTTAAAGACAAAGCAGTAAAGAAAGTACACTGCATCACAGTCTGGAAATAAGGCTACTCTAGAAGATAAGCAAGGATTTCATACATTGTGTAAGTAGTACTTCACTAGTACTTGAACAAAGCATTTGATTTCTAAAGATTGAAAACTATTTTTCCAATAATCAAAATTTAAGAAATCAAGAACATTCATGAAGTAAATAAAGATTTCAAGATCACTTGTTATACCCACCAAATGTTATAATGATGAGAAAAAGAATTATGTATTAGAAATGTAAAGTATGACACAGAAGTCCCTCGTGAGGTCTATATTGAGAATGATTCAGGATACAGAAGTGAGGAGATGGCTGAAGGAGAATGTGAAAAAATGCTGTTCCCCTGGCATTCATTCTGAAGATAGGCTTGGATTTCCATTTCAGAACAGGTTACTGTCTTCAGTGTGATCATTACCTGTCTTCAGCAATGCAAACATAGCTCAATTGTATCGAACTTCATTAGGCTACATATTACAGGACAAGTCAGCATGGGAGTTATGCATATATTTGGACAGAGAAATAGAAATCAAATACATTGTATAAAAAAAATTATATGACTTTAAAAGGCCATATAAAGTTTAAAATTTTTCTAGAAGTCTAATAGATATGCTTTATTCAATAGAAAATAGTATTGGTAATGATTTCAATATTTTAAATGCTAATGTTTACTTAGTTAAAACTGCATATGTTAATATGCCTCAATTTGTTTTTCTTTATAGTAATTTTGTTTATATAAATTATACATGATCTCAAAATACTTATAGGTATTTGTATCTTCGTAAATAAAAACAAAGATAGGTGTAATCATACTTAAACTCCATGAAACATATTCATTAACTTACCTATTCACAATTCAAAAGACACAGCTTTAAGAACCAATTAAATAAGTATTTTTGAAACACATAAATATTTCTGGAAAAATTTCATAGGCTTAAATTTAAGCATTATTTTTTTCTGAGTTAAGTTTAAGGGTGTTATCAAAGAGAACTTTGACATATTAATAAAAAAAATATATAAGAACTGGATACATTGAATAATTAAATGTAAAAGAAAACATGAAATCTTGTATTACATCTTCCTTCTACTAGTGATAAAGAGTTTGAGTTTGGATACTGAAAGAACCTAAATTTAAGTATAACTTTCAAAACTTTCTAACCACAAGATTCTAGATAAATTATCTAATTTAAATCTGAATTTCATCCTTGTATTGAAAACACTGTGGGTTCTTCCTGTAGAGTCTATTTGAACACTAAATGAGGCAATCAATATCAAGTACTTACCACAGAAGTTAGCATATAATGAGCACCCCACAAATAATGCTTATTATTGATCTCACTCAGGGATGAACCCATCATTGAAAAGAGTAAAACAAGTACCTCAGAGATGGAACTGAACTCAAATAAAGAAGATTACAAGGAATACCTACACTACATACTTGAGTTTAAGTGTTCAGTTAGTAAATTTCACACTAAGTTTAGAGTTTTAGAAGACAAGAGAACATAGGAGCACTGCCAATATGAGTTCAGGACCTAAATCATGTTTATTGTTCAACAGAAATAAATCAAATACTACAAATAATTTTTATATTTTATTTTATTGGTTTTTGGGCATTTTAGTGATTGAACATAGAATTGTATATATGATAGGCAAGAACTTTGCTACTGAGCTATAGCACCAGTCATTGTGTTAGTATTTTAAAAGTAGTCATTAATATATAATAATTTGGGAGAAAAAAGTGATGATGATCAACCAACCTAGAATCACTTAGATCTGAATTTTACAAAGGGAATAACAAGCACACTTACATGTATTAAGAATTATTATAAATATAACATTATACATTTACCTGCTGTCAGTTTTGGGTATTTTGTTTCTAAATTAGCTAGCAATATATGTGACAAATATTTTTAAATCTAAATGGACATTGATACACTATGGTTGGATGCAATAAAAATAGATGTTTCAAAGAGATGAATGTGGTGATAATTATAGTGTCACCAATGGCCCCATTTTCTAAAAGAAAGGGATTCTCCTGAATATACAAACTTACATACTAAATACAAAAGTTCTAGTAAAATAGGGTCAAGATTCTAATTGAAAAATAAAAGACAGCTGTAGTGGGATAGTGTTTTGTTTCATTGTAAATAATGGTCCCACTGACTGGTTTAATAAAAATACTGATTGGTAGGAGGTAGACCGGAAGTGTGGGTGGGGGTATCAGACTAAGAAAACTCTGGCAACAGGAAGAACAGAGAGAGATGCCACAAAGTTGCCAGAGAAGCCAACAGATGCAGAGGAAAACTATGTTGCTCTGAGAAAAGGTATCAAGCTGTATGGCTAAACACGATAATGATCATAGGTTGAGTGAAGATGAAGGAGTAAGCAAATTATATGCCTGGGCTGTAGGTCAATTAATGTAAATTAATGGAAGTATCTGTGTGTTCCTGTGGGTCTGCATGTCATAACCTCATGGCCTGGCTCAGAATGTCCAGGCCAGAAACCTCCTACAACAGAGCTATGGTGTGGTAATGTATACCTGTAATCCTAGCACTCAGGAGGCAGAGGCTGAGGCAATTAGATTTTCAAAGTTTGAGGATATCTTGGTCTAAAAAACTGAGTTACAGGACAGCCAGGGATTCACAGAAAACTGTCTTGAAAAAATAATGGAAAGAGAAGTGGGGTGAGCAGGAAAAGAAGAATTAAGAATGAAAGAAAGAAAGAAAGAAAGAAAGAAAGAAAGAAAGAAAGAAAGAAAGAATGGAGCCAGGCTCCCATAGTGTATCCACGCTACTTCCAAGCAAAGTAGATAGATAGGATTTGCATTCCACTTATATACTTTTTGGTTATTTTTATATCTTTATTTATTATTTCATGATTTTACATCATGTACTTTACTTCATCAATCTCAGTTACCAGTCCTCTCAGATTCATACCCACACTTATGATCTCCCCATTTAATCAAAAGCCCATTCATGCTGCTCATTTACTCACTGGATCATAATTAAAATTCCTGAGGTTAGCCACTTAAAGAAAACAAGTCCTTTCTCACCCACACCCCTGCCAGAGGTCATCATTGAAGAAGTGATACACTGTGTCATTTAGCTATGTTCTAGCCTTGTGTACAATGACATCTTTTTTTATTATTATTATTATTTTAAGTCCACTAATTAGTGAGTATATCCCTGCTTCACTTTCTGGGTTTGTAATACCTAAGGAGGATATTCTCCAAATCCATCCATTTCCTGAGAATTTTAGGATGATCATTTTTTTGTTACTGTTGAGTAGTTCTCCATTGTGTAGATGTACAACAATTTGTTAATCCATTCTTCAGTTGAGGGACATCTAGGTTGTTTCCAGGTTCTTGCTATTATGAATAATGCTGCTGTGAACACAGTTGAGCTAATGCCATTGGAGTGCGACTGTATGTCTTTTGGGTATACACCCAGAAGTGGTATTGCTGGGTCCTTGGGGAGATTGATTCTCAGCTTTCTGAGAAACCATCATACTGCATTCCAGAGTGACAGAACAAGTCACCAGCAATGGAGGAGTGTTCCCCTTGTTCTATATCCTGTCCAGCATAAGCTGTCATCTGTGTCTTTTATCTTAGCCAATCTATCAGGTGTCAGGTGGTATCTCAAAGTTGTTTTGATTTGCACTTCTCTGATGGCTAAAGATGTTGAGTACTTTTTCAAGTGTCCTTCAGCCATTTGTAATTCTTCTGCTGAGAATTCCCTTTTTAGTTTTGTACCCCATTTTTAATTAGGCTTTTAAGGATTTTGGGCTCTAGCTTTTTGAGTTCTCTATATATTTTAGAGATCAATCCTTTGTCACTTGTAGGATTGGCAAAAATATTTTCCCATTCTGTGACCTCTCATTTTGTCTTATTGACTTATATACCTTTTGATTTTCTAAATTACCATGGTGGTTGGTATGAATAAGCCTCTGAGAAATATGGCAGAAAAATATGCTTGATCTTAAAGCATCAGATATATTCAATATTACAAGTATTTGGGAAAAGTCTTCAGAAAGTCTCCAAAAAATTGCATCTGATGGAGGCCATATATTTCTAGTGAGACTTACTGATCTACAGATGACAAAACTGTGTTTAGAAATTGAGCCTAATTACTGAGGAAGTCCATGATAAAGACCTACTGACTGGCATGCAGTGCATGGATCTTACCTGGAACATATTGTGTTCTGTCATTAAAAAAGTAACAGAACATGATTTAAACACATGTCAGTCTTAAGACAACCCACAGTTGTGTTTTTGCCTTTTCTGTATTGATCTTACTAAATAATATAACAACTAGAAGTACATGATATCTTGTAGCACCCACAGATCTTCCAGATCTGGAAAGGTAATGGGAACCATGGCTAGATAGATACACATTCTTAAATTAAAAGAAGGGCTTAACAAATTGATCCCAGTCTGCATTGGGAACAGGAAAGGGTCACCATTCTATATATCCTCTTTACAACATTTCTGTTAGAAAAGTAAAATTTTAAAGAAGCCCCACTTTGAATTAGAAAAATAAAAGGAGCTTCATGGTGAAAGGTGAAGTCCTTGGGACACTGCTGCTGATTAATGAGATGCCAAAGCAGAATGAGTTGATGGCTAAAAGTAAACCAGTTCATAAGCTATTCAAAAACCACCTTTTAAGAGTGACAAATAAAAAGTTTCATTTATGAAAAAGAAAATTCTTTCATAGTGTATTCTGGTTAGGTAAATTTCTTGATTCTGGATGCTCACAAAAATATTAAAACTAAATCATTATTGTGTAAAAATATACATTTTGACATTAAGTATTATAGTGTACATTTATAATTATATCATTTACTCAAAACAATATTTGAAATGTTTAACTCTATTATCTTTTTTATAAAATTAAAAACTATAGTAAAAGACAAATTAAATAATTGTTCATACAACACATATGAGATTAAGGTTAGTCCTTAATAGTAAATACATAGTCAAATATATATACTTGAACTACAGAGAATCTTCTTGTAATTTATCCTCTAGTGTATAATTTCTCTAAAAGAAAAAGATCCAGGACATAGAATAATCTAGAGAAAAATGATATAATAAGTCAAAGAACATTAGTCAATTGAGGCTTCTATAGTCTTGTCAGTTAAGTTCCAAAAGCATCTGAGGGCTTAAAAGAAGATGCAGAGTACAAGTAGCACACGTATCTATCAGGAAGTGTTTGGAGTAGACATAAGATGAAAATCCAAGTCTAGTAGCACAGGTATCTGTTAGGAAGTATTTGGAGTGGACATAAAATAAAAATCCAAGTCTACCACACACTTTGTTAATTTGTCTACAATGGTGGCAGTACCAGTAAAAATCATGACCTGATGTTAATATGAAAGACATTGTTGATTGTCTGGGGATTAGGCTATGTTCTCACTCAGCATGAATTTATAGTGTTGCTTTGAAAGGCTGCGCAATTGCAGGGTTTTTCTCAATGTCACAGTTAGAGATTCCTCTTCCTAGTGAGCCTCCTAATTCATGGAAAGAATTAGAGAGACTGCAATCAGAAAGTGATATTTCTGCAATTTTTTTTTCTCCCCTGTTAGTAGATACTATCAATTCCTCCTTCCCTGTAGATAAGACTGTACTCCAGGAATTCACTAGATAGAAAGGGGAACTCAGGCTTGCTACAATAAAATGAAAATTACAGTATAATAAGAGAAAGAGAGTCATGGATTGTTTAACTTTGTTATAGCTTATATAGAGAAAAAATAACTTGATGTATAAAGTCCCCAAAATTATTTCAATTAAAGAAATGTATCTGAGAGAAACAAAATCTCTATTTTTTAGGGAAAGGACTGAGAAAAGAAGAGAGAGAGAGAGAGAGAGAGAGAGAGAGAGAGAGAGAGAGAGAGAGAGAATGAATATCTTTGGGTTCCTTGAAGCATAATTATATATTTTTCATGCACAAAAGTTTCCAATAGTAGATAGTAGATAAGCCAATAGATTAATTGACAATTTGCTTAGCAAATACCCTTTATGTTCTGAAATTATACTTTATGTTTTTATACATTTTTGCAGTATTCAAACTATTATTTTTAAAGAGGACTTTGTTGATTCCTTATTTTTTCATTCTTTATTGTTTTTTGAAAATCAATATCAAACTATATAAAAAACCAAAACATTCAGAATAGATTAAAAAAAAACCCACACAGTAATAAAACTTCTCTTTTCACTAAAATACATGAAGCATAAAAATAAAATCTAAAGCTTCTCAAGCCAGGATAGGTTCAGCTACAGTAAATAAAGCACAGTAGGTCACAGCTAATGTTCATGGATGCACTATGGCCACAAGAAAATTTCTGTTAAGCAACCCTTTTACAATCAAACCAGAAGTTTTGTTTTGTTTTGTGTGTGTGCTTTATACACCTGATCTTACAGCTATCATTATCTACCTGCAATATCTTTATTTAAATCTCCCAATTATATTTATTATTTTTGATTAGGCTTTATGTCAGATAGTTCTTTTTTCTACATTTCTCTTATCATTCACAAAATGAAGACAATGTTTATTATCATTTTGCTTATGTCAGCATTATGTGGAACACAAACTAAGATGTAACTGCCATGGACTTAAATACATTTCTCTCTCAAATAATTTCCAAGAAAATAATTAAATTGAACCCAATATTTTTATGTAAGGCTAACTATTTTGTTGCACTGTGCTATATTGGATACATTAAAATTGCCATCCTTACAAACATTAATACAGCTTATCATATATTATTTTACTTAATTTCTAAATGTATTTAAATGTCTTTTGTTGTTTACTAACATGAATATATCAGTTGGGGGTGTGTCTGCATCATACTAGCCTGATTGAGCCTTGGTTGCTCTCTTCTGGGTAGTGTGCATGGAAATACACATTGGCCCCTTCTTCCTGAGTCAACTTGAAGCCTGCTGATGTACCTGGTGATTGGGGATGCATGATCATTGAGATAGTGAAGGCCAGTGTGTGAGAGAGAGACAACACAGGGGAATCTCAGGCTGCCAATGGGAAACTGGGAGGGGTTTTATAGGATTGTCCCATAAACAAGTTTGTCATTTGCTTCTCACGTGACTTTCAGTGTCTATGTCGTTGATGTGGCACCTTCATACCTCCTTCCCCAAGGGGTGCCCAGATAGAACAGCTGAAAAGAATCAATAAACCAGTCTTATTGACTGAATGTTAATGTTTTGGAATTATTCTCATTAGCAACTTCTCTATATGCCTACATAGATTCCATGCTTTCTGTCATGGTGGTTTGAATTCTTACGTTTTCTTCATGGTGCTGTTTAGTTGGGAGATATTTTCAGTTATTAATATTTCAAAACTCTGATGCTTAAATTTGCCCAACTAGTAAATTAATGCTATAAGTAAAACCTAAATGTACTCGTTGACCAATTTAGTTGTCATTTGCTCTTTCATAATCAAAGAATATCTCTTTTGTTTACATAAACAGTGAACAGTTTACAAATGAGTATATGATGTTTTTGGAGTAAAGAAAAGGTCTCCAGAACCCTTAGAGATAATTTCAGGTGGCAGATGCTTCTACAGAATTATATCATTCAGTCAAAGCATATAATAATATATTTTTATTTTGTGTAGACAAACTAATAGTTTATTAAATTTTTTTGCCTTTTCTTACTCAAAGATACATAATTCTTAATTTAAACTTTGATTCTTAATGATAGTTCAAACAAACAACAAGCATGTGTTTTATAGGAAATGAAACTGAATTGATCTAGAAAACTTATGCATATCCATTTACATTTGGATTCATAATGTTAAGTTATATGTGACAAGGTCTAAATAGGAAAAAGTCAATAAAACAAACATACTTTATTTCAGAGAATAATCTTATACTTCAAAGTAAGTATAAGATTATACTTCGAAGTATAAGATTATATTTATACTTCATACTAGTCTCATACATGGAAATATTGATGTAGCATGGCAAGTGTAGTAATTACTATATCTTTAGGCTCAAAAACAAAAAAGAGAGCAAAGCGTTAAAAAAATCCTACAGGAAATAGTCAGCAAAATATTAAATCACAGAGAGCCACTGTCAAGAGCCACAGGACATGCAGGTGTGTAGCTTGTAGGATACACTTCAGGAGACAGAAGGAGATGGAAGATTGCCATAGATTCTTCCTTCCTGTTTTCTCCATCAGTTCTCATTTTAGGCTCCATAAACTGACCCGAGTCAAAGGCAATATCACACAGAAACTTCCTCTGATGTCAAGCAGACACTGGAAGATGGCCATAGATAATCTAAAATTGATTCATAAATAGAACTGTCTCTCCTACAAATAAAAATATTTACAAGTCTTGAGTCTCAAAAATAGACAACAGAAACATCATTATACTTGTTATCATGATATTTTTAAGAAAATAATCAGTTAAGTCATCTTTAAAAATTCTTTTGGGTAGACTATATTAGATGCTGATACCTGCTTTTCAAGACTCTCAAAAATTAATGACCAGTGTTTTTTGTGTCTCCTGATTAGAATCTGGCTCATTTATGTCTTTCTGCAAGTCAGCAATCTGATAGTATTTTACAGGGATAAATTTTTATTTTCTGAAGGCATTAGGATACTTCTTATAACAACTTCAAAGTGACATTTTTACTTCTGGCATCACCAGCTTTTCTAAATTTTACTACCTTATGTTTTAAAAATACACTTTCATCTTTCTGTAGAAAGAAACCACATTTTCTCAAATTTATGTTTACCCATATTTCTTCTCCCTACATGTTTTATGTTTCAAGACTTTATTACTATTTAACATTTATTCTCTCTTTTTGAAGAACTTCCTTTGGCCTAAATATAGATACAAGAATAGATATGCTGCTGGAAATATTTTCAATTTTCTTTCTTTTTAGTATAGCTTTATTTATCATTCATTTCTTCAAGGTAGCTGTCCTATGTATAGATATATTGAAATTTGGTTGCTGTTACATTAGGTCTGCTGGCTTCAGGTCTCTTTGATGTGGTTACACTTGGTCAGCTGAACATACTATGCCAGGTCTGATCTGTCATCCAGCAGTAGTTCATCAACAAAAGCTAGACTCCACATTTTTTTTTGTTAAAAGGAAAAAAATGAGAAAATATAAAGTTGGGTAGATATAGGAATCTAAAGGAAATTATGAAAGAGAAATGAATATGATAAAAATTTACCATGTAAAAATTTTATACAATAAGAAAGGACATTATTTAAACAATGGGTAGTCTCTATGATATCATATCAAATATTGCCAGCATTTTAGTATCTGTAAAACATTACACTACTTAGAGTCTTTTTGCCTTTGAATTGAAAAACTATTCTTAGGTGAACATCTGTTCACCTTAGAAATAATGTTACTATCTTTGAGATATTTTATGGTGATTTTCATTAAATTAATTTTTCTCTCTTGATCTATTCTGTTAGAGTTTGCTTAGCATCTATAATGTACAGGGATATTTATTCAGAAATCTCAGTAACACCAAAGACTGATCTGCCTGTTTACTCTTCTGTGGTTCAGAAGAATATGTTCTCTCTGGATTTTAGTCTGTCTTTAGTTTTTTGTTTGTTTGTTTGTTTGTTTGTTTGTTTGTTTGTTTTTTGTCCAGAATGAGATATTCTATCAATCTTTTTAGTTTTTAGACTTTATGGACTATCATTTCTAATATTTAAGAGACAGTTGCAATGTTAGAACATTCATAGCTGGTGATTAGACCCTTAGATCAGCAGTGTCTGTAACTGATATCAGCAAAGTGTCTGTGGCTTTGCAGAATACAAAGACATTTTCTTGCCTCTGTCAGTGTCTCTGTCTTCATGGTGTTTGGATCAATGATTTCCCTTGATGGTTTTGTAGGAGTTACTTCATATTGTTAAAAGGACTTTAGATCTTGGCAAGGAAAGCATTCACCTGGTCCATCAGGAAGTCTGAGATAAAGAACTATTCTTTTATTGCACCAAATTTTGTACGATCCCTCATGCTTTATGAATTCTCCAGTCCATGACACCTATGTCTTAGTGTCTTACTAGATTTCATTGTTCTATTTGGGTTGTCTAAACACATAAGAGATTAGAGCTTCAGTGGAATTGATAGACAGAAACAATGCTGCCCTAACATGGCTAGATGAATAGACCTTTGTCTCTAAACAAATAATTCATTGCTCATGGCTATAAAGAATGGCACCATTTCTGATATTATAACTGGGAGAACTAATGCAAGAATCTAAGACAAAAAGCCCACAACATCAATAAACCCCTTATACTGCACAGGAGAGACCTCAACAGCAACAACAAAAACATTATATCCAAAGTTAACAGTGATAAAGCTGAGTTATCCTGTTTTAAACATTCGATGCTTTTAAAAGAGTAAAATGCATTAATTTTTCAATCTATTTTAGTGTTTGCTATCAACATTACTTTTTTTTCTGTTTTTCAAGTACTTTTCAGGGGTGCAAATCTTGCAAACTAACTTTCAAAAAGCCTTCTAAATATATACCCAAGGATATGTAATTTTCAAATTTGAAAATGTCATTTTTTTAATTTAATGCATTTATAAATCAAGGTAATGGCTATTATATTGCATGGCCTCAAGATGATCTACATATTATTTAATGAAGGAAAAATTTTAGAAGCTAATAACTCCTGCCCCTCCTATTACATTTAATACAGTTATATGGGAAAAGGTGGTCTGGGGCTTTGGGCTTCATTAGCATAGCTTTCATTTTGAATATTAAATATAATCTGGCACACATTTTAATAATCATTATTCTAGCACCATTTGATGTTGTAATTTGTGTCTTATATCAGTATCTAAATTACTGCTAATCATTTTAAGAGTTGAGTAAGTTTCTGGAAACCTTGCTTCTGTAAACACTTCTACAGACTTGGGAATTCAAAGAATTAAAGAAGAAATTGATATAGCAGTTTGTTGCTGATCTGTGGTCTACAGGTCTATTGAGTTACTGCCAGGAAATATTTGTATTCTTCACTCAAACACTTTATCCTCTTGTCAATGAGGTCCAAAGCACACTACCCTAGTGTGGCTAATTCTTCCTTACTCCTAATGATCTTCCCTTGGTATAGAGTATCAGTCTCACTATGTTTCTGCTCTGTAGAAATAGCGTGTAGAGGCCAATAAAGCAGGCAAGTATTGCTTCTCAAAACACAGCTTGTCAAAAGTCTGAGAACAGAAGGTTTTGAATGAATCAGAGCCCTCTGGACAGTTGTACAATTGCTAATGAGGAGCACAGACACTTTCTCAAGCTGCCCGAACCAGGAGTCCATCTGTATGGCAGAATTGTCTCTCTGAGGATACCTACAAATATATCTGAGCCTGACCTCTCAGGAAACTGCTCCTCAAGGTGTCTCCTTGTTTTAAAATTATATAAAGAATACATAAAAAATAAAAACAAAACCAATTATAAAAGGCCCATTTTAAACTTATTTTCTAAATCTATATGTGCTTATGCCCTATTTGTTAGTTTCAAAAATTACTTTGTTTCACTCTTATATATCTTAGTAATAGTTGCAAGCATTCCTACTCTCTGGAGGTCAAATACTTAAATATGAAAATTCATAATACATCTCTTTGTTTACATCTTTGGTTTCTTCTATTGTATTTTAGTTTCATTTAATAGTAAAACTATGAATTTATTGTTTTGTTAATGCCTTTGAAAAGATACTACAATACTGAAAGATGATTAAATAAGATGATAATTGGAAAGTATTTCATTTCAAAATTAATTTTTTAAGATTATAAAGGTATATATTCAGACTTATAATCAAGCATATTTTTATATGAAACTTCTTTGGATAATACAGTTATTTATTCTTTACTTTTTGTTCTTGATGTGAATATAGGAAGATACACTTGAGAGCTATTGAAATTATTCTACCATATCAATATAAATTTAAATTCTAATCCTCTATTAATTATCTCCTCTGTTTACATTATCTAAATTATTACCTTTTCAAATTATATGTTATGCCAAACTTATGAAACAGAACTCCTGAATTTGTGCAGTTTTTGTGATAAGCTATTGAGTCCTTTAGTACTTGTTGAGACTCACCTGGACAGTATCAAGAGGCGAAGAGAAAAGATGCAGATACATCATCCCCTAACAAATGCATACTATGCACAATTTTCATTATCAACATGAGGATATTTACAATCACCACAGAGACGCACCTTTCGATGTGTATGCGAGGATATTTTTCAGAGGTAGGTTTAACTAAGAAACATAGATTTATCTGGAATGTAGTTTCCCAGATAGAATAAAATGGGAAAAGAAGGAAAGCAGATTAGAATCATTGTTAATCACTACTTCTTTGTCTTTCCAGATGTAAGCAAAGAGCCTCATACTACTTTCACCAGGTGCCAGAAATTTTCCTTGTCCTGCACCTGCTTAATTCCAAATAAACATACATAGGCTTATATTAACCAGCAAACTCATTGGTTGATGGCTCAGGATTCTTGCTAGCTACCTCTTGTATTTTAAATCAGCACATTTCTAGTACTTCATTTTTTTGCCACATGTCTTATGGCTTTCCCGTGTTCTATTACATCATGTATCCCCAGCATCTGGCAGCATCTGGTCTGAATCCACCATTACCCACATACACTTTTCCCCCTGCTTGGAATTCCCTGCTGGCTGTAACATGTCTTACTATAGGCTAAAACAGCTTCTTTATTAACCAATGGAAGCAACACACATTCACTGCATACAGAAAGATATCCCATAACAACAAGGCCTCCCTCACCATGGTGGATTACACTCTCTCAAACTATCAAGCAGAATAAATTCTTACTACCTTATGTAGGGTTTCCATCAGATAGTTTATCACAACAATGACATAAGAAACAAATGTATCTCCACTCCCTTACTTTGTGGAGGTACAAGCTTTTTTTTAACCATGTCATAGTTTTATTTACTTTCTTATCCTCATAGACTTATTATGTTGGGCCATCTATTTACTCAGGAGCAACACCATTGTTTTCATTACAAGCTGTTCAAGTACATGCAAACAGTATATAGTAAAAAATAATACAAAGAAAACCTAATATTAGGTGACTATAATTTGTAAAATAAATTTTATTTTTACTATAAAATAAATAAAAAGACATATAAACATGTATATACATGAGACAGAGATAGAGACAAATAGATGGTACATAGATATACCTATACATTCTTTCATATCTGATCTATAATTAGTGATAAATTTGATCTAGTATTGATGTTTTATGGACATTAAATACATTAAAATCTTCCCTCCTAATTTTCTTTTTCTATTTTACAGTTATCTGTTTGCTCTTTTATTGGTATATTATTTTTCTGAAAATATATTTTCTTGAGTTTTGTTTATTTGCATTATTTTTATGTTGTAGTAAGTTTCCCAGCCCGTTTGGCGCCTGAGTTTGTAACTTAGCATGCTCGTGGAGGAGGTTTTGACCTGATGCACAGCGGCTTTTGTCTCCCAAAGAAATGAATCAGACGCTTATATTATTTTATATTGTTTGGCCTATATCTCAAGCACATTACTAGCTAGCTCTTTTATTTTAAATCATCCCATTTCTATTAATCTTTCTATCACATGGCCCACAGCCCGTGGCTCACCTGAATTCTTACATGCTTCTTCTTCGGGGGACTGATGGAGACTGGATTAACTCGGCCCTGTTCCTACCTGCCTGTGCTCTGATCCTCCACCCACTTTTACAGTGCTGTGCATAGGCCAAAACAGTACTTTATTTACAACGTGCAAAGAACATTCCACCACATTTTTTTTTCTTTTTTTTGTCTAATTAAAAAGAAATGTTTTAATTTTTATATAGCAAAATTATAACAGAATAATTTTAAGTAAGAATTATAGTCACTATATTTAGTTTATTTGAATTTTAAAATTAAAGAGAATATTTTATTACTTATTTTATTATTGTGAGTTTAAAGTTTTATATTTAATATATTTTTTAAAAAAAGAATTATATTTATAATTACTAAACTTTTAGCTATATCAAAGACTATAGAAGGATATATTATTATGTAAATAAACAGAAAGTGTAAGCAACTTTTAAAGTCTAGAAAATGACAGAGATGACTCATGTTTGTCTGGACAGTCACCTAAAGTTTTTTTATAATGTTGGGGCATTTATCTTTAGCCTTTATGGCTCAGTGTCTTTGTCATATCTTTTAGTGATTTAGGAAATTTGACAGTCTATTAGTCTTTTTTTGTGTTTTGAAGAATGTTTGGCAATGTTTTTTGCAAAGCAGGAATGTGAAGAACTATTTTGGCTTGTTTAGTCAAAGTTTAGAGGTCATCTTTTTATGGAACTTGTATGTCTAGTTTATATAGCATATTGTCAAGCAGTCAACATCAGAACAGTTTTTTGTCTAGTGGCTTATTGTTGCCACAAAGTAAATTTTATATGAAATTTTTTTAATTTCTGTCTTTTTTTTTCAAATATACTGGTGTTGTCAGGAACAGACTTGTCTCACTATCTAGAAAAGTTTTTTAAGTTTTTAAAATAATTTAAATGTTATGTTTTGTATGTCTTTGAAGTGTTTGAAAACTATTTATTTAACTGAAATATATCTTTGTATATCTATAAAAACTTAACTAATATAACTATAAGTTTGGTTATCATAGATGACTATTAATCCTCCCCCCTCTTTTTTTAAGATTGAGTATGACTATTAACCATTTATAATGAAAACAAACATTAATAAGTAATATTTTGGGGAAATTGGAGATTTTTTCTATTGTTTTTTGTTATCAAAAGACGTTGATCTCATAGGGTTTTGAAGCTGGGTCATCTCAACTGCCCATCTTGGAAGCTGAAAAATTTTAGGTGGCCTTGGCAAATGGAACCACATTTGCCTAGAACCAATCTACAGGTTTTGATCTTTTGTGGAGACAAAAGTAGAAACTCTTTTTTTAAGTAACATATTTTTATAAACATATTTTAAAGTCAAGATATCTTTAAAGTAAATGTATTTGTTTAACTTAGCAGCCTTAGCAATCAACTATCTTTTTGCAGTTAGCACATTAAAAGTTAAAAAATTAAAAAAACATTTAGTAACCAGAATCTAGACTCTTTGTTTATCTGTCATCTTTCATGGCTTTTTTATCTTTATTTTTTAAAAGGGTTTCTTTACCCTTTTTTTTTCTCTCTCTGAAGCTTATGTGTATTTTACATATATTGTACTCTGTTTAGAGGTTTTGTGAGTCTAAATCTGTCTTATTGAGAATTTTTAATCATTTTTTAACTCAAAGAGCTTTAAAAGGTTGGTGTCACTTTAATTGCTGACTTTTCCCCTCTTGACAGTTTTTTAATATGGCAGAGGAGCCCGCTGCCGGAAACCAGAGCTGACTCAGAAAATGTTGCTACCAGAAAAACTATTTAAAACTGTTTCCTTTCTGTTCAGTATAAGCAGAAACCTTAAATCAACCACACTTGTGCCAATCTTTTTGTGAAATGTATGAATTTAAGCTGTGTGCCGTGGACACGCCATTTTTAAATTCTTGCCTGAATACCACCTGTCTCTGTACCATAAATCAATTTAAATACGCAATTTAGAAAGCTGCTTTTGGCTCTGTTTCAGTGATCTAGAACACTCTTCAAGCTTTTTAATCTTTTTTAGGCTTTATGCAGGTGTTCAGCCCCACATTGGGCACCATCTGTTGTAGTAAGTTTCCTGGCCCATTTGGCACTAGAGTTTGTAACCTGGCGTGCTCGTGGAGGAGGTTTTGACCTGATGCGCAGCGGCTTTTGTCCCCCAAAGAAATGAATCAGATGCTTACATTACTTTATATTGTTTGGCCCATGTCTCAAGCACATTACTAGCTAGCTCTTTCATCTTAAATCAACCCATTTCTATTAATCTTTCCACCACGTGGCCCACAGCCTGTGGCTCACATGAATTCCTACATGCTTCTTCTTTGGGGGAAGGATGAAGACTGGCTTAACTTCGCCCTGCTCCTACCTGCCTGTGCTCTGATCCTCCACTCACTTCTACGGTGCTGTGCATAGGCCAAAACAGTACTTTATTTACAACGTACAAAGAACATTCCACCACATTTTTATATTTTTATTTATTTATTGCTTTTTGGTTTTTTGTTTATGTGTATATTTGTTTTCTAAAGGAAATAAGGAGTACCTAGTTGGGTAAATTTTAAGTTGGAAGGAAACAAGCAGTTACCTAATACATTATCTGTAAAGTTGTTTTAAAAATATATATGCAAAAAGAGAAAAAAAGTCTTCAAGAAAATATTTCAAACTTATGATTGTTTTGTATCATTTTTAGTTCTGAGTTATATTGATCCATCAGAGAGACACATTTTAAAGGCTAACACTCAAGGCCAGAAAAGCAAAGTATATTACATATACAATAATTTAGTTTATTCAGATAAGAATGTAGCAAAAAATGTAGTAGTGTCATGAGAACCTTGGGATGTTAGGATGTGAAAATGAAGTGTCTCCTCTAGTCATCCGTGTTGACTCATCCAGGGTGGTGCTATTGGATATGGTGCTATTGGATATGGTGAAATTTTTGGCACTGAGGATAAGATAGAGATGTTAATTCACTGAGGTTATCCTTTCACTGGTTACAGCTGGACCTCATTCATTTTTTTTGTATTTATTGGTCACAATAACATGAATCATAGTGCTATGGCTTGTCTTCTCTGCTCCAGTGGACTGAAAAGATCTGAAATGCTGAATGAAAATAAGCATTTTTCCCTTGATATTGTAAATAGTATGTACCTTCTTAAAACAAGAAAATATCTGACTCAAATGTAAGGGCAAAAATGTATTCTGAGTCTAAGTATTCAAATTACAACATTAAATTTATATTTAAATCTATATATATATTAACTAGTAAGTATATTGATTAATGTCAAGTGCTTAGTAGTTATAAGTAGACATATATGGAGATAGTCACAAATTTAGGTCTAGTTAAGAAAAACATAATAAAGTTTTCAGGGATCATGTAAAGAAGGGCTTCTAAATGGTAAAATCTTATTTATGATGTGGAATGGACTTTATGATAATTGTGTTTTCTGAGAGAATACTATGCTTCTATAAATGAAGAATATACTTACAGAAAATAAGCCCAGTGTCTGGTAGGTAGAATTCACAGAAATAATAGCTATTGATTTTATATTATAGTTCAGACTTTTCCAACTAACATAGAAATCCTGTAAAACCATATTAAAATTATATGCTAAATAAAAGGAATCTGGGTCGGTTTTATTTAATATCTTCTTCTAATTATCTAGAGTAAGTTGATTTTATATAACATTTTAAAATGTGAAAAGTATGAACTTTCATATGTTAAGGTAGTTACATATTAAAATATTATTAGCATACAAATAATTACATTTGAATAAGACAATCTTCACACAAAATTTGTGTTTGTTGTTTCTCTCACCATTTTATTTAATGTAATCATTTTACCTAGGCTACAATCTCTAACAATATAAATCATCAGAACAAGTTTAACATCTCATCTGTAATACATAACTAAAGATCACATAATCTTGCTTAATTGAGTTATTGTAACTACTAAGATATTTGCTAAAAATAGTTTTTTAAATCATCCATATTAAAATAATGCTTCTCACTATTAGTGTCAAGTTAGTGTGTGTATCAGTTCACACCTAATACGCTGAAGAAAGCACAGGAAAGCTACCAAAACAGAAGTGTCTCAGGCTCTTGAAGTCTAGCAGGCTGATAGTGATAAAATAAAAAATAATCTAAAATAACTAAGGAAAATTGAGACACAGAAACAATAAATAGTAGTTTCAAGTACTTTCATTTTTTTTAACAAACTGCTCAGTGAACTTTATTCACTTTTGATAAATATTAGAGAATCTGGAGAATTTCAATGAGACATACAATGATACATAAAATATGGCCTTCTAAGAAGATCTTAAAGACTAGGGAGGGGTAACTCACTGTTAACAGATCAATTAATACTACAGTACATATTATAAAGCATTACCTTTAAAGATAATTGATAATTTATCTTTTAGCAGCAGAACCTAAATGATTACATATTAGATACTTACAAAAGTATAATACTGAATATGCAGAAACTACTAAAGACAACTTATCTCTTAAGTTGTCACTTCCTATCTTTTGGTGGTTGCAATATAGATATAGTCCAATGAAGTCATGGTTTCAGGTTTTTTCCACTTTTCTGATTCCCTTTGTATTCCCTTACTGGGTTCACAGCTGTGAAAACAATATAAAGGGCAAATCAGTAGAATACCAGAGTTTGGTAGTAAACTGAGATAAACAGATATACACTCATAACTCAGGCAAAGTCATTAAAAGATTTCACATCTAGATTCTCATATAATTCTCATATATGCATTCTCATATAATAATTTCATCCCAGGTATAAGGTTTGTAACATTGTTTGTAGTGACTAATTTTTAAATATATATCACTACAATTATTAATGTTCTCTTTAACTGTGACACCTAAAAGTATTTTGTAGTTACTAATTATTTTGTTAACTAATGGCAGTCACTAACATGAGCCTCTACTGTAGCTGGATTTCTTATTAAAGGTAATTAAATCCAACAGTTAGTAGTTTTGCATTGAATCCTAAGCATCATTTATTTTTGTTCTTCATAATTTAACATTTGAAATAGGTGTGAATCATATGACTGTATAAGGATTCTAAAGATGTAAGAGGAGGAGAAAGGCCAGTGCTCTATAATTCTATACTTTTTTTCATGTGAAAAATTAAAGTGTGCCTTGATAAATTTTATTTAAATGATTCTAGACTTGTATTCAATGACATCAACCAAACACTTTTCAATATTGGATTTTACAAGTTTATTGTATTTTGTGTTTTTTTTTTCCCAGTATCAAAATATTTTATCAAATTAGAAAAGAACACCCAAGCTGCAAACCACAACGACTGAAGAAACTTAAAAGAGACATGCAGGGAGTTCCTTTGGAAGAGAAAATAGAGAAGATTCCTTTAGCTAATTGGGAGCATAAGAGGTTGCAACCAAAAAGAAATGGGAACAAATCATGAGAGAAGTAGATGACAAAGTGAGTGGAACAACAAGGAGGGAGAGTTAAAAAAAAAAAAAGGTGGAGATCTTAACAGAGGAAGCAAATTTGGTGTTGGAAAAAGACGGGGTGCTAGGAAAACTCCATGAACACACAGGATGTCTCTGCCTAGGTCCCCAACCTATAGCAAAGGTGTGGCCTAAGCAGAACTTCCCCCATAACAAAATGGATAATCACCCTAAGTGCCATCACAGAACTTATATCCAAAAATGAATAGAGTTATATGCAGGGATACATGGCTGAGCACTGGGCTGAGTCCCTGGTCCAGTTGATAGCAGAGGAAGAGACTCCATATGAGCAAGGGAATGGGGACTATGAGGGAAATTCTCACAGTGATCACTACCTGGAGCTATGGGTAGCTCACTGAGTCAAGAATAACCATCTGGAAACCGTCTTGAAAAGGAACTAAGCCCATACAACTGGCATGGATAATATGTGGTGCCTCAAGGAGAGGGTTCAGAATGTATTTCTGTGCATGGATTGGCACATTGGAGTTCATTCCTTCCAGAGAAACACATAACATAGTCTTGATATTAGGATGAGGAGATAGGACTTGCCTGGAGTGGATGCTGAACTAATCCTCCTTGGGACCTCTTGACCTTTCTGGGGAGGAGATTGGAGGTGGGGTGGGGAGGAGAAAGGCTGAAGACAGACCTGGAGGGGCTGGGAGGGGGAAGGGAGTTGGAACAAGGGGATGCATGGATAAAATAATGAGACTTTATTCTCTAAAACTAAGAAAAAGAAAACCTACACCAATGTTTTCTAAATATTTTCTATTTTTTGATTATATTTCTCACCCAAAAAATCTTCAGAGAACCCAGGCACATGGATATATAAAGAAGATATGTAAATAAAATAATTACTAGTAATAAATTTTAAATAACTTTAACATAATTAGTAGTATGTGTATTATTTCCAGTTAAAAGAAAACTTACATACTAGTACATAGCATTAAAATTTGGTTGGATATTTGACACCAAAGGATATAAAATATCTTCACTGTTTTTCAAATTGTTACTTTGATCTTATAATTTTATATGCTGAGATTGTTGTCATATACTAATATGAATAAAAGATGATAGCATATATTTTAGGCCTTTTTAGAAATTTGTGAAAACTCTGTTGGAACCTGAGAATAAAAAACACTTGATAAATATTTAGAAAATTCAAGTCATCAATGCATATGGCAAATATTTTAACCAATAAAGTATTCTAGCAAAAATGTAATCTGAAACCCACATGAATGTGATGCTTATCTAATGAAGAAAATACTAAAAGTTTTCATAAACTTTGATTTCATGAAAGATCAAAGAGCAAGAAATGTTGGATGTAGAGCAATTCATAACATAGAGTGGTTTTACTTCTGAGAGGAGACAAGGTGGCCCAGACAGAACTCATGAGGACTGTTTGCAATGAAAGCTTATGTAGAACAGTATATGTGCTGAATGCATGGCTAAGGCTGTAGAGAAGTCACATGAAACAACATGCATGTGGCTTTGCCCCAAGCATTTCAGATTTATTGTGTTCGATTGTGAATTAAGTTTTGGTTTTTGCCAATCAAAAAGCTTACAGTTGTCAATTTGTTTGTATTCTTGAATTTTGTTTCACAACTTCCTCTAATTTAGAATGTCTATTCTGCATAAAAACAAATTTTGAAGGGTTTTATTTGCAGTAGAAGTAATTTGTCTTCCTTGGTATCAGTTTTTCTCTTCCTCATTTGGAAGATTGGCTATTTTATATTTTTATATTTTTTAAGCAAACTATACAAATTCTTTTAAAGATAAGACTCCCCTATTTCCAAAAACTATTTCATGTTTTATTAACTTCTACTGTATTTGAATTGATAATTTTTCTTTATATTGTTTCTCAGATATTATTATATTAGTCTTCTTTCTTTCATAAATGTATATCCTTCTATATTATCTTCCAAACTCCTATAGTTACAATCACCAGACCTTAGAATATTTTGAATGAGAACCTTCTTTTCAAGACTATTAGTTCTGACTGAAGAAGCTGCTTTGTTTGAAGTTGTCTGCCTCCTGTCACTTCAAATAATAATCAACTATCAAACGACTCCCTCCAGGAATGTCATTGAGATAAATAGCTAGATGCAAAGAAAGTGCCCTCTACCCTCAGAATAACTGATAGATATGTATTTTCCTCATAGAATTATGACTCATTATCTTTAGAGTGTGAAATAAATCATGAATTCCCCATCAAAAAATTTTTTTGAAAAGAACTACCCTGTTTTTCAAGGATTACTTTAAAATTCTCACCAGATTGGTTTCTGGCTATTTCATAGAAACACACAGGAACTAGAAATAGTAATTCAAATAGGAAGTAAAATAGTAATTTAAACTCTCAGAGGACATTGCAGCTTTCATACACTATTGAGTTTTCCAAATTTGGCCTTGTTCTACATAAGTACAAAGCAGTAAACAGTTTTTCTAGAATTTATCAAGATCATTTATACTAGTAAATATCATTTCCCACACAACCTAAGGAAAAATAATGAATTTTAAGTGAATTGTTTTGTCGAATGGTTAGTTCTCAACCTAGGTTCATATGAAAAATCTGTGACACTTTACACATACCCATGATGCTGTACCTGTGGAGAATCTGGTTTAAGATGTCAACTGAAGAATGGATTAACAAACTGTGGTACATCTACACAATGGAATACTACGCAGCAATAAGAAAAAATGATATCCTAAAATTCGCAGGCAAATGGATGGATTTGGAGAATATCCTCCTGAGCGAAGTCTCACAAACTCAGAGAGATAAGCAGGGGATGTACTCACTCACTAGTGGTCTCTAAACAAACAAACAAG